>OY757914.1:120540092-120542592 GCA_963585895.1 Sepioteuthis lessoniana | reverse complement strand
GAGAGAGAAAGGGAGGAGAAAGAGAAGTGGAGGAAGAGAGAGATAGGGGAGGAGAGAGAAAGGGAGGAGAAAGAGAAGTGGAGGAGAGAGAGATAGGGGAGGAGAGAGAAAGGGAGGAGAAAGAGAAGGGGAGGAAGAGAGAGATAGGAGAGGAGAGAGGAAGGGAGGAGAAAGAGAAGTGGAGGAAGAGAGAGAAAGGGGAGGAGAGAGAAAGGGAGGAGAGAGGAAGGGAGGAGAAAGAGAAGGGGAGGAAGAGAGAGATAGGAGAGGAGAGAGGAAGGGAGGAGAAAGAGAAGTGGAGGAAGAGAGAGATAGGGGAGGAGAGAGAAAGGGAGGAGAAAGAGAAGTGGAGGAAGAGAGAGATAGGGGAGGAGAGAGAAAGGGAGGAGAAGAGAAGTGGAGGAAGAGAGAGATAGAGGAGGAGAGAGAAAGGGAGGAGAAAGAGAAGGGGCGGAAGAGAGAGATAGGGGAGGAGAGAGGAAGGGAGGAGAAAGAGAAGTGGAGGAAGAGAGAGATAGGGGAGGAGAGAGAAAGGGAGGAGAAAGAGAAGTGGAGGAAGAGAGAGATAGGAGAGGAGAGAGGAAGGAGGAGAAAGAGAAGTGGAGGAAGAGAGAGATAGGGGAGGAGAGAGAAAGGGAGGAGAAAGAGAAGTGGAGGAAGAGAGAGATAGGGGAGGAGAGAGAAGGGTGGAGAAGAGAAGTGGAGGAAGAGAGAGATAGGGGAGGAGAGAGAAAGGGAGGAGAAAGAGAAGGGGAGGAAGAGAGAGATAGGAGAGGAGAGAGGAAGGGAGGAGAAAGAGAAGTGGAGGAAGAGAGAGAAAGGGGAGGAGAGAGAAAGGGAGGAGAGAGGAAGGGAGAGAAGAGAAGGGAGGAAGAGAGAGATAGGAGAGGAGAGAGGAAGGGAGGAGAAAGAGAAGTGGAGGAAGAGAGAGATAGGGGAGGAGAGAGAAAGGGATGAGAAAGAGAAGTGGAGGAAGAGAGAGATAGGGGAGGAGAATGAAAGGGAGGAGAAAGAGAAGTGGAGGAAGAGAGAGATAGGGGAGGAGAGAGTAAGGGAGGAGAAAGAGAAGTGGAGGAAGAGAGAGATAGGGAGGAGAGAGAAAGGGAGGAGAAAGAGAAGTGGAGGAAGAGAGAGATAGGGAGGAGAGAGAAAGGGAGGAGAAAGAGAAGTGGAGGAAGAGAGAGATAGGGGAGGAGAGAGAAGGAGGAGAAGAGAAGTGGAGGAAGAGAGAGATAGGGGAGGAGAGAGAAAGGGAGGAGAAAGAGAAGTGGAGGAAGAGAGAGATAGGGGAGAGAGAGAAAGGGAGGAGAAAGAGAAGTGGAGGAAGAGAGAGATAGGGAGGAGAGAGAAGGGAGGAGAAAGAGAAGTGGAGGAAGAGAGAGATAGGGGAGGAGAGAGGAAGGGAGGAGAAAGAGAAGTGGAGGAAGAGAGAGATAGGGGAGGAGAGAGAAAGGGAGGAGAAAGAGAAGTGGAGAGAGAGAGATAGGGAGGAGAGAGGAAGGAGGAGAATGAGAAGGGAGGAAGAGAGAGTGAGGAGGAGAGAGAAAGGGAGGAGAAAGAGATGTGGAGGAGAGAGAGATAGGGGAGGAGAGAGAAGGGAGGAGAAGGAGGAGAGAGTGAGAGGAGAGGAGAGTGGAAGGAGGAGAAGAGAAGGGAGGAGAGAGAGAAGGGGAGGAGAGAGATAGGAGGAGATAGAGAAGTGGTGGAAGAGAGAGTGATGGGGAGGTGAGGAAGGGAGGTGATAGAGAAGGGAGGATAGAGAGAGATAGGGGAGGAGAGTGAATGGGTGGGAGTAAGTGAAGGGTGGAAGAGAGAGTGAGGGTGGAGTGAGTAAGGTGGTGATTGAGTTGGGGTGGTAGTGAGAGATGGGGAGGTGAGAGAAGGAGGTGTAAGTGAAGGGGAGGTGAGTGAGAGGGTGGTGTGGTAGGGTGGAGTAGAGTTGGGTGGTTGTGTGTGTGTGGGGTGGTGTGAGGTAGGGAGGTGTTAGAGTTGGGGTGGATGTGTGAGTGAGGGTGGTGTGTGTAGGTGGTGATTGTGATGGGGTGGTTGAGTGAGTGTGGGGTGGTGTGTGTTTGGGTGGAGTTGAGTTGGGGTGGATGTGTGTGAGTGGGGTGGAGTGTGTTTGGGTGGAGTTTGTGTTGGGGTGGTTGTGTGTGTGTGGGGTGGAGTGTGTTTGGGTGGTGTTTGTGTAGGGGTGGTTGTGTGTGTGTGGGTGGTGTGAGGTAGGGTGGAGTTTGTGATGGGGTGGTTGTGTGTCTGTGGGGTGGTGTGTGTTAGGGTGGTGTTAGTGTTGGGGTGGTTGTGAGTGAGTGTGTAGAGTCTGGCAGTGCAGGGGACGCAGACAGACGGGGGGGGGGGGGTGTGATGGGCCGTGGTGCAGTGAGAGAGAGGAAGACTAGGAGAAGGGAGAAGAAAGGGCAGAGAGACAGAAAAGTGGGAGAGAGGAAGAATAGGAGAGGGCGACAAGAAAGGAAGAGAGCAAGAAAAGTGAGAGAGAGGA
>OY757914.1:120318736-120539892 GCA_963585895.1 Sepioteuthis lessoniana | reverse complement strand
AATAGAAATAAAATGTTAAGAGATTTCTCCTTTTTCCAATTTATTAAAAAGATATAAAATAAAATAAAATTGAATATAATTCAAAAGATGCAGCATCACTTATTTAATCTCCTGATGATGTATTGATATAAAAACCGGAACGTTTAATGTTGGCAATTATTCAACTATAAACAAAATAACAGCTTTTGGGTTGTTTTTAAAATTTGTATATTTACACACACACACACACACACACACACACACACACACACACACACACACACACACACACACACACACACACAAGTTTTAATAAATTGATCTGATGATCGGATTAATGAGAAACAATCTCCAAGCACCGTTAACTGTTTGTATGTTATTCAAACTTAAATCTTCATATATCCTACGCTGCCATTTAACACCCTTTATAAATATTGTAAAGCACATGACTATATATATATATATATATATATATATATATATATATATATATATATATATATATATATATATATACGACTGTATTAAATCCAGTAAATCGGGAGCAAGTACAAGCAAAACAATTTAGATATTCAAATATAGAATATCAAATTTAAGTAATCCCAGTCAAGAGCTCAATACAAATAAAATCCAATGACCGAATCATTTTTTCAAAATAAAAACCAACAATCGGTCATATTAAGATAATAAATTTATTTCCATCCTGTTAAAAAGCATTGATATAAATCAATGCTCTAGAAAATTAACAGGTTTTCTTCAGATCAAAGAAGAAAATGGATTAAAATAACTGTTTCACATTTTCAACCAGACTTGAAAATAAAAAACCTTTGTTTCACCCTCCATAAAACCTCACCGAATCCAAATCGAGTAGCAGGTAAAAAGCAATTTATTTTGGCATGTAAAGAAACATCCGGTTTCATCTCACTTCAAATTTAACGGAGGAAAAATCTACAGCTACAAAAATACGTCTTACTTTCTTAAGTATTATATAAGATATTTATTATTCAGACATATATTATTTTACTATATTAAATTTTAATCATTAAAAATGAAATAATTCTATCTAAAACTAATGTTATTCACTGTAAAATCCCTCCCCACAAAACATTAGATTACAATAACAGAGATAAAAATTTACTAATATTAATTCAAAATTTAATTCATTTATCAATTTCATGAGTCATAGTCATTATTTTTATTATCTATTTATTCCATTATTTTTCAACGCCTCTCTCTCTCTCTCTCTCTCTCTATCTATCTATATATATATATATATATATATATATATATATATATAATATATATATATATATATATATATAGGGCTTTTAAAGGCCATCAAAACTATGAATAAATTGTATTATGATTTTCAGCCGTATAAGGAATAATACTAAAATTGGTTTTTGTTTGACTAACTTGTTTCAATTTCGTAGTGAAGCTAATTTTTAAATTGTGTTCCTGAGATTTTTCCGGTATTGATGACTTTCAAATAAAACTGCTTATCATTTCAAGCTGATTTATTATTCTTTGCTGCGAACTGAATTTAGCTTCAAATGGGGGATTTCTTAGCCGTCGCTTGAATTTAAAAATTCAACGTTTTTCCTGATTTATATGAGTGTAATTTTGAGGAACTGATGAGGAATTTAGTTATTACAAGGAGGTTTCAAATCAAAGAATTCTTTTAAAAGAGAAAAAAAAAAAAAGAACATTTTTACGAGTTAAATCTTTTAAAATCGATTGGCCTTAGCATAACATTGTTTTTGTTTACTGAAAATTGAAAAACTACATCATGATATAAAAAACATTAAAAAATTACAAAGAAGACTAACAGTTTTCATTCTCTGATCAAATTCGCTGACGAAAAGGTGGATTCAGAATTTTCACTCTTTTCAAATCATAATAAAACACTGAAAACATACACACACATGCACACAAATAGACCCACACGATATATATATATATATATATATATATATATATATATATATATATATATATATATATATATATATATATAATTCATGGAATTTAGACTGAAACCCTGGGTTTCATGGAGATTTTTGCGAAACAACAATCATCAGGCAGTTAAGAAAATGAAATGAATTGATAAAATACGAAAAAATACAGACAAAAACCAAAAACCGTTAGGATTTCGTATAAATGTTTACGTGTGGTTGTAAGTGTTGCGAGTGTGTGTGGGTGTGTTCGTATGCGTCTATGTGTTAAAGTTAGGTATGAATACGTGTTTTTATGAGGTTAAGCCAAGCTACAAACGCCGCGTGTTGTGTAAGCGGATGTGAATTCGTGGTTGTATGTTAACATTTCGCTACATTATTTTATTTCTCTATGTGTAGGTGACTATAGCTAAGGAACAAAACATTAACTCTGCATTTCGGGGGGGCGGGGGGTGATTAAAGATCTGATATGTAAACGTATTTGAACGGTTGTATTATGGTAGACCAGAATCACAATGGGTATAAGTAAGGGTGTATTGTATTGTGATGTAATATTGTACAATAATGATGTAATACTTAGGGGAGGGAATTGGGCGAAGGTATAATAATAATAATGATAATAGTTCTATCCTAGATATTGAGCACTCTCCATACTATATTGCACTTGGTTCGATATATATCGACAATGCGATTTAGTGACAACCAACACTGTTAATTGAGATCTCGGCGGTCGTTTGAACGGATGTATGTAAACAATACTAATTTGTGATTCATAACCGTTTAAAAATGTACTTCGTAGCTAATTTCTCCTTGTAGCTAAATGGTTAGAAGCTCAGCTTGGTGTTTCAGTCAACCGGGTTTCGATCCAGCTACGGGGAGATACTGTCTAGCCACACTGATGAATTCTGATAGAACGAAACAGATCTGTCTGTGGATGACAATATATATATATATATATATATATATATATATATATATATATATATATCAACATTAAATTATCAGAAAATAGAAAACTCTATGTTTCAAAACACTTTTACGAATGCAGTAATGGAATCTTTAAGAAATTACCAATATACCAAACTGACAACTCATGCTAAAAGAAAAAAATCATGGATAAATTTAAAGCAAAATTAAACAGAAACTAATTTCACCCACACGCGCGCGCGCGCACGCGCACCAATAACTTGATGTACATTCATGTAAACGAATGTAAACATTCACAAACACACAAAGTATATATATATATATAGTGTGGTGAAAATAAGTATAAGACTCTCCATTGAATCGTTTATAATCTTATTACAGCACAAATTCCTCAGAAAATGTGTGTTTTGTTTCTAGATCCAATGGTATTAGTATGCATCTTTGATTTTATAACAACTTTTCCACTGAAAGAAAATTATTAAGAAAAATACGTTTTCGAGGTTGGAAATGAGTACAAGACAGTTTTGAAAATTTGTATTTAACAGCAACATTGTACAAAATTCAATATTTACATTTATTCCCTTTCAATTGTAATACTTCAGCACACTTGTTTTGGATTGAATCAATAAGTTTTCTGAGAGTTTCAAATGGAATTTCCTTTCAATACTGTTTAATGCAAGATTTTAAACTTTCTCTATCTTCAAATTGATGTTTATTTTCATAAACTCTTCTTGACAAAATTCCCCACAAATTTTCTATTGGGTTTAAATCTGGAGACTTAGTTGGCCACTCCAAAACTATTTACTCATTAAGAGAGAGAGAGAGAGAGAGAGAGAGAGAGAGAGAGAGAGAGAGAGAAAGAGAGAGAGAGAGAGAGAGAGAGAGTAGTTGGATGCATGTCTTTCCTCAAGAGTATTAACGCTACATGAAAATATCTTTTTCATTTATATTTATACTCATCTGTTTATATGAACATAAAGCTTATGTGTAAAACACAGTTTGTATATATATATATATATATATATATATATATATATATATATATATATAGCAATTAAATGGAGACTCAAACTCGGTTAAGCCGTCATAATAAATTTATTTCGGCGGAGAACAAGACGGAGAATATACCAACAATGTTCTCCGCCGAAATAAATTTATCATGACGACTTAACCGAGTTTGAGCCTCCATTTAATTGTACTATATACGCTCTGAATGTGAATTTTGTTATACGCTAGAGAATAAATAGGGAACTAACAAGAGCCATACATTGAGCACTCTCATAGATTTATATGATTACCCTCATATATTCTATGTAAAACGATAATCCACACCTACTGTCCTTGGACACTAACTGGATAATTTATATATATATATATATATATATATATATATATATATATATATATCCATCAACATATACTTTGTGTCAGAACAAACTTTTTTTTCTAGAGTTTCTTGTTTGTCTAATGGAATGAAAGTATTTAATGAAACCCTCACAAGGTGAGGGGGAATGGAACAATGTCTTTTTTAGTGTATGAATATATTGCAATCTAGTCACGTTCCATTGATGCATTGCCGCAGGCATGAAGCAGAGTCCTTGATCCTATTACGTTTGTGCAATGGAGAGATGCTGTCTGAGATATAGAGCACCAGGCTCTCTCAAAAATAGTCATCAAGTGTGCATCATTCGAATTCATTAGAAGATGTAAGCTGAAGAAATATCAAATTGAAATGTAAACTTGCTTGAATGACTGTAATAAACTAAATTTTGTTTGTTTGTTTGTTTGGGTTTTATGACATATCGACCTTTGTAAGTTATTTAATGCCAAATCCATTTTTATACAAATAAACAGTTCTGTTTCAAACAATTCAGTTTAGCATAAGTACACAGTTTAATTGTCAAAAACATTTTTATTTCAAGCAATTCAGTTTAGTCAAACAGTTCTTTTTCAAACAATTCAGTTCAGTATAAGTATAGTTTTTTTGTTTACACACAGCTAAATGTCAAAACAGTTCTATTTCAAACAATTTACTTTAGCGTAAGTACAGTTTCAATGTCAAAAACAGTTCTATTTCAAACAATCCAGTTTAGCATACAAAAACAATTCCATATTAAACAATTCAGTTGAAACAATTCAGTTTTGCATAAGTACACTGCCTAAATGTTTAAACAGTTCTATTTCAAACAATTCAATTTAGTATAAGTACACAGTTTATTTGTATTTGATCTATAGATCAACAGTCCCAGCCGACGGGACAAAAATAAATTTTGGGTGTCGATAGAAATAAATACGAAGTAAAAACAAATCAATTATTTGTAGGAATTTAATGCTTCTTTTTTTAAGTGAAATTCAGTTGGATTGGTTGGATTATTTTTTATTTTATTGAGACTGAATTGATAAAATTTCATTCTTCCCTTTTTGTTATCGTCTGCTTCAAAGGAAAATTGTTTGCTCAATTTCTATTTTTTTTTTTGTCTGTTTGTTTGATGCCCAGCTCATTGGCTTAGTGGTAGAGTGTTTGCTAATGCCCCAGTAGACGGGGGGAGGTCAATCCCAGGTCGAGTCATACCAAAGACTTAAAATGGTACTTGATACCTCCTTGCTTAACACTCAGCATTATAAGGTACGTTTCACGGGTAAAGTGGAGCAATCCTGCGAAAGGGGTAGCACCCTCCCCTACACGTCGGTGTAGTTGTTATTGAAAAGGGAGCTTTCGGGTATCTCTCAACTGCGATCGCCAACTTTATTTACTTACTTGTTACGTTTAATTGTTAAGTATTTCTTTTTCAAAAATCAAATACAAAGAAATGGAATTCTATTTTTCTAACCTCGATACACAATTTAGATGCCCTTAAATTTTAACCAGAACTATCGCACACCTCCGCTTCGTGATTATCGCCTCACCTGGTGTGGCTTCACAAATAGAATATTTTCCTCTCTTAAAAAATACGTTAATGGAGAACAAAAATGAAACACTCTTAACGAAGAAAATAAATGTTTTTGGTAGTTGCATGCTAGTTGGGTGGAAGATATTCTGAGAAATCTTTCAACGTCTTTGGATTGGAATAATCTTTTGACATACTAAATTGATTCATTGATTGATTGGTTGGTGGATTGATTGATTTCAGTTTTCCATGAATATTACCCCCTCTGGAGCGATACATGTGTTAAGACACTGCGAAAATATACAGTCGTCTCAAAATTTTATATACATTCCTTATTTTGGAATCTGCGCACGTCTTTATCTGAATATGTGATCCCTTACTCTAATAAAACTCAATATGTATGTACATTTAATCCCAAATAAATTGAAATCTATTCAAGGTGTTGCAATTTTATTTTATCCGTCTGTAAAAATAAAAGATATAAACTCTTTTTTCCCAGATTTAATGTTGCACATAAAAATTAAAAAAAAAAAAAAAAAAGGATGTAAAGTGTTCCCGAAGAAACGTTTCTGCCCCATCAGAAAATTCAACTTTAAAATATATAACAAACAACCGAAGAAGTTTGGAGTGTAGAGCGGCTGAAACGTCGTAAAGCAGACTAGATAGACAATAGAATTAGTCTGAAAAAAAAAGGAACGCAATAAAAAAATGTAAGTTGAATTTGCAAATCGGGTTGCATAAATGAACAACGTCATTTTGTGCAATTTTCATGAAAATGTTTTATTGACTAATTTATTTTGGTCACATGTAAAACCGTGTCATATATGAAAAAAAAAATCGAGAAAGACCCGTTAGCATTTTTTGTTTACAAATTATTGCTGCGAAAATTGAAAAGACTTATCGTACTTGATGTCATGTAAGACTTTTTTCTCATCCTAGAATGTCTCAGGGGTTGTCCTCGTGGTGTAATGGTTAAAGCGATGGACTGCGGGATCGTAGTACGCGAGTTCGTACTCCAGTCGCGCTATTACGTTCACTTTCGGGCAAATACTCTTGGGAAAGGTGTGAACCCCCTTATCCTCCCAGCTATAGGTTAAATAGTACCACTACTGTTCTTCTAGGAGAATAGCTTTGGCATTAAATAACCTAATAAGAGTTGATATGCCATTAAACAAAGAAACCAAACCTAAAATGTCTCAAAAATATTTTTCAGGTCATATATGTAAAATTGGAGCATCTGTTAAATTAATGTTTAACATAAATCGCAGATAAATGTTTAACATAAATCGCAGATAAAATGTTTATTTGTGGTAGAGGTGAAGTTTTATATTAGCACAAATAGACAAGTATTTTTGTTGATTTTGTTTTGTATTGATAAATATTCTGACCTGAAGAAAAATGAAATTTAAACCAATTAAAAGCAAACAGATTTGATACCAGATAAGGCAGAAATAGATTTTTAGAATTAACTTTTCCATCCAGTAAAGTCGGGAGAAACAGATTCTAATTTCTTCTATGAATTATTCGGACCTGGATTCTTGTTCTTGTTGATTCAATCAAAATATTTTAAACAGTCTACTCTGCGGCTTTCCTAGAATGTTTTGAACATCTGACTATCTTTCAGAAGCTTTCAACAGAATTTATTTGAAAATAGAAACAAGAATTGCTACCCGATTTGAATTACCTGATTGAAGCTATAAATTTCATTCCATTAAAATCTTTTAAAATTTCATTCCATTAAAATCTTTTAAAATATCTTTTAACAAAAAGATAAACAAATTTATTTGTGCAAATCTTAAAAACACCATCACATATTTTTGCATGATTAATGATAACGTGAGAATTAAGTTCATTTTACAATTGAAAGAAGAAAAAGATTCAAGATTTTTCATTGATTTTATTGTTTTTAGCTGTTTTTATTTTTTCAAAAAAGTTTTAATCGTGAGAATTCTCGCAAAGATGTGTTTACCTCGTAGTTTTGTTGGGTCAAATAGGACTGCAGCCGTCAAAATAAAATTGTTGAGTTGATTTGTACAAAAGAAAGAAAATAAAATGATCTCATTTAGTAAATTTCTTCAATAAAGAAACATGAAGTATAAAAAAAGTCAGAGAAAACTAGAAAAATTATATTGTTTCTGAGCAACTTAAAAGGTGAGTTGTCATTTAAAAGCCATAAAAACAAACAGCAACAAACCATTCGAATTGAAACAAAATAAACACCCAAAAGGAAATCAGTTTCTCCCATGATTCCCATTGCCATTGTTGTTATCGAATCCCTTGATTACATTATGAACCATCCTGCTTCCTCTTCTCCACACACAAGAAATTTTTAATCTTCCCTTGAAGCTAAGCTTATTCAGGAACTAGTAAGTTGGCGCACAGTTGTCGAAGACAACCCAAAGGCTCCCTTTTCAATAGCTACTACACTGAGTTGTAACAGAGGGTGCTACTCCTTTCCCTGGATTGCTCCACCTACCGTTGATACGTACCTTATAATGCTGAATGTTAAGCAAGGAGGAATTAAGTTCCATTATTTGAGTCTTTGGTATGACTCGACCTAGGATTGAACTGCAGTCTCCCAGACCATTGGCGAACATTCTAACTGTAACACGATCATAGTGTTACAAGTTGACTGGCGATATTAAATTTAATACTTAGGACTAATTGGGATAATTTGTTGAAGATTAGTTATAGACTTTTGGTAAGGTCATGTAGAAAAATATAATAATTATAATAATAATGTATTCGCACCTGACGACACCATGCGCGAGAATAGGTCAAAGTGACATGGTCACCAAGACTGTTTACTGAAGGGTGGAATCGGCCGATCTGGGTTTTGATTGACAGGATAGAAAAAACAACGTTTTATTTCATTTTCTAATGTCAGCCGAGTGCGAATCTACGGAAAATTACGGCTAAAAGCCTGACACAAGGGTATTAACACAATATTAGAATATTATCGGGTGGCTTACCAATCAAAGAAAAGCGGGGTGGAACTTTTCCCCCCTGCCCAAGACGTGCAATGCAGAATCATAGTTTTTAATTGGCTGTCCGGTTAAACACGGGCCTCAGGGTGAGGTTTCTCTAGCACCCCCCGATGATTGCGCTCTGGGGCCATTGGTTCAGCGTTTCTATTGGCTGGCCAATCAGAGCCATGTATTCAGGGGTCTGGACTCCCATAAAAGAAGAACCGTTAAAGGAATAGACAGATTGAAAGCTGGTTCCGCAGACTAAAGACTTGAAGCCCTTGCCACCCTCTTCGCCACCACGGCTGCTTTACCCAGAGTCCTCAACTTGACCGTCCCTAGCTACATTAATTTGTTCAAAACGGAATCGAGGCTAACTGTTATCGCCAGTCAACTTATCTCCGAACTAAAACCCCTTGTTGTTGTTGTTGTTGTTGTTGTACATGACTTTTTTATTCATTGTATAATGAATAAATGCTGTTATTTACAACTATTAACAAGCGTTCCTGAGTTATTGAAGTAGTTGACCAGCAAACAGCACCGGTAAAGTTGGCTGTCTTCCGACCCAGTTAGAGCCAAGAGAAGTCCGAATCAGTTCTTCCCAACTTTCCCGTGCGTCAAACAACGCAACGTGGACACGGAAATCCGGACAAGCAGATCCACCAGAAACTTCAACCTATAAATGGATCGCAGCGCGACATACACTTATAGGACCACATAACCATTTGACCAATGGGTGGTATATATTCAGGAATATATGACGCAATTATGATTAAGATTAAACGTTTGCATACGTGAGTATTCTTTTCATGTGAGTCTTGTAGATCCTCTTGTAGGTACTTATTTTTCGGCCTAAAAATAGGTATCACATTCTCTTTAATTTTAAATGTTGCTTTAGATTTTTTTGCCCCTCCCAAGACCCTCAGGGAAAAAAATTTCATGAAATTTTATCCTGAATTCTCTTCTTAATTTTTCTACTCTTTTAGAACTAATGTTTGACGCTACAACAGAACGAATTAATTGGTTGTTTCAAAATGTCGAATCACTCAATCCAATCCATACTGAATGGGTTCTGGATTAGATTCATAATGAATCCTTTTAATTTTAATGTTTTTTCCCATCAATGTTACATTTGTATAACATTCACCAACAAATTTAAGTTTATTTCCTGAAATACCAAGTACAATTTTTTTCCGTCTTTAATAGAATTGGTCTGTTTATTTTCTTCCGTATTTATTCATCTATTGATGTCACTTCTGAACTGGTTTTCAATTGAAATTTAACCTTTTCACAAACCTTTTTTTTTTTTTCATTTCTCTTTGTTTTTCGTTTTAGTTGATTGCATTTTTCATTTTACCCCCCTCCTTTTAATATTTTTGTTTTTTCTGCAAATATCGATGCCCTTGTGATCTTTTGGGCTACAATTAAAACATTCTTTTCTCTATATAGACATTCCTTATAAGAAGGAATCTATCCACTGCCATAACAAGGATTGATTTTACAGGCAAATTTTTCTTTGTTTTCGTTTGACTGCATTTATTTTTGACATATCACGTTCTTCAATTCTCGACGTGTCGTTTCGAAGTTTTTCTATTCGTTCGCACTCTTCTTCGGCCATTTGTAGACTGATTTTAGAATTTTGTTCAAATTTAGACAAAATTCTAGTTCTAATTTCGCCATCTTCCAGCGCTACCAAACCTTGGAAAAAAAAAAAAACAACCATTCAAACATATCGGGGTTAAGTTGTTTCAATTTAAAACTTTCACACTATCTTTTAACAATCCCAGCGAAAGTAGAGTAATTCTCCCCACTTTTTTTTTTATCAGCAGCCCCTTTTTAGAGGAATGCCGACAAGGCCCAAAGCATTTTTTGAGCCACTGTCCTACGCCTAACTCCCACATTAAAAAGCCTTGTGCCACACTTTGGCATGGTGTGATGCAAAACAAATAACTGTAAACAAATACGACTAAGACTACATTAGTCGGCGTACTAAACTGTGTACCATATTCTCTCTGCCATTTTGTCTCCTCAAATGATATCTCTCCTGGATTTCTCGTATGTTGTTAGCATACTTTCCGTGTTCACTTTGACCAAATTTCCTGACAACAAACTTATTTTCCTTTCTTCCGACTACGATATGCAATCTTTTTGAAAAAAAAAACCCTCTTCATAACGGCGAAAATACGCTACAAAAGTTACCTCCTCTTCAGGACTGCACATAAATTTGCAGAATGAAATTATTAGTGAATCCTACGAAAAAGAATTTGCATTGCCTGACTCTTTTTTCAACACTAATTGTTCGAGTATTTTTCCAACCGTTCGTTTCGTTTTTCATATCGTTCTTGGTCCAATTGTTGCTGTTCTTCTAAACGCTCTTTCTCGATTCTCATGAATTCCATCATTTCTTCTTTTCAAATCCTTCTTGTTTCTTTATTGTAATGAAATTCAACAGACCCAATAATTTCCCCTTTTTTCTTTTCCTTCTTTTTGAAAACAAGAATTACTGAACAATTAAAATTCTTACTTGTTTTTAACTAAGTCAACCTGTTCTGTTGACTTGGAATTATTGCATGTTTCTTTTGTCCCAAGATGTTTGTATTTCGCTGAAAAATTTTCTAACATTCGAGTTCTTCGTTGCCAGATGTTGTGTCGTGAATTAAGTAAGGTCAACACATCCGTAAAATAAAAGATATTTAATTCTAGTGAGAATACGGTACACAGTTTAGTACGCCGACTAATGTAAATAGCTTTAGTCTTATTTGTTTACTGTTATTTGTTTTGCATCCCACCATGCCAAAGTGTGGCACAAGGCCTTTTTAATGAGGGAGTCGAGCGTAGGACAGTAGCCCAGACACGCCCGGTGGCTTCAAAACTGCCTTGGGCCTCGTCAGCATCCTCCTAAAAATGGGCGAATCAGGCGCCAGGCGATGAACCAAACCTTGTCGAAGCAGGTGAGAGCCTGGGGAAACGGCTCTCTGAAACCCATGGGAGTGTCAGTCTTAGCCACGCAGCATGAATGCTTGGCGTCCACGGGACTGATGCCAGGCGGACGACTATCACAGCTACAAGATACACCCGATTCGATCCACGCACAAAACAACACCGCCAGTCGATGTGTGTTGTGACGGGGAAATTAACTAAAATCCCTAAACGGGACTTTATTTTCGCACGTGTGAAGACGGGGCAGGTTGGCACTTGATCCCCTACAGAAATAAGTCCTGTTCAGAGTTCTTTTCTCAGGCAGATAAGAACTGGCATATTACGTGAGGGAATAGTTTAGGGCCAGACTGGCCACCGCTGGCAAAGGGCGTCCAAAATTTCACACTATCACACACCCACCAGGCCACTAAACTTCTTTCCCTTAGATAATTGAAGAATACGGGCCTATAGGTCTTAGTTGTAATAATATTAAATTTGCTACAGTCGGCAACTCCGGTTTCCCGTGTGATACTTTAGGAATTAATAGGACAGTTCTAAGCAAGATAATGTAAGGCGAATAGAAGCTGAAAGGAAAGCATGGAATAATAACATAGACCACATGGTAAAATGAAAATACATAGGTTCTTTACTACGGTTATATATATATATATATATATATATATATATATATACGTTCAAAATGTCAAACACATATAATAGGATAGACCATGAATATAAATGTCTTTTCTTGGCTTTTATCCTTTTTCAAATTGAGAGAGAGAGAGTGGTAACAAAATTTGGGTGTAACGGAAAAATGTCCCAAAGTTACTTATCTTATTTTTTTGACGGGGTTCCACTGGAGAATTTCTCTTCTTTCACGGGCTAATAGACTTTGTACTGTTTTTAATGCTGGCTTGAGAGACTCAGGTCTCTCATGTCTCAGTCTTTTGTCTTTAGCCCGGAGTGAAATGGCTATCGTCCGTCTCCCACGAGCGTTGCTCAAAAACTGCCTTTTTTTGTATTTACTTCCGTTGAGGGGAAGGGAACCCCACTTCCGTTTGGGGTCCCCCCACCAATCATTTGGCTTCCTTTCTTTTTCCCCTTCCGATGTCCGGCGACCC
Source organism: Sepioteuthis lessoniana (assembly GCA_963585895.1). NCBI lineage: Eukaryota > Metazoa > Mollusca > Cephalopoda > Myopsida > Loliginidae > Sepioteuthis > Sepioteuthis lessoniana. The sequence goes on along the minus strand of OY757914.1, from coordinate 120,527,137 downwards.
AAGGTCACTTAAGTGCGAACATCTGTGTGACCCACATTCATTTCTAACGGTCACTTTTTGACTGCTAGATAATTTTAGTTCAACGGGGGGAGAGTATCATTCCCACCTCCTCGTCTCCGTGAGCCATCACCTGACACCTCCTTCCTTAAGAGAAGAAAGGGGGATGAATAGAAATACCATAGAAAAAAAAGGCAATTCAATTCACTGTTCTTTCTCCTTTTCTTTCACTTTTTTTTTCTCACTTTACTTTTCTTTCATCCCCTTTCTTCTTCACGCTTTGACGAATTCTTTCCTTTTCCTTTTTTCGTCCTTCTTAATTTTCACTATAGGGGAAAACAATTTCACTTCTCTTTCTTTCTCTCTCTCTCTCCCTTTTCTTTTTCTTTAATCTTGCTTTCCTTTCTTTCTTTTTCTCTCTCGGCTTTTGGCCGTATCATATTTCAAACCTTGAGGAGGTAAGCCCTTCTTTCTTTCTTTCTTTCTTCGTCACTTTTGACGACTTTATAAGCTTGGTTATTAAGCTCTGGGGGAAGAAACTTCCATTTCTTTTCTCTCTTTCCCCTCTCCGTCACTTGTTGACGCACCACTTTCTCGTCCATCTCATATTTCAACATTGGGGACGAGAATTCCTCATTTCCTTTAGTTTCTCTCTCTCTCTCTTTCTTTCTCTCAACAACTATGAGAGAATATTCTGCTACTACATTTTCGTGGGGCGTTAGAGAAATAAACTTTGGTACTTTTTTATTAATTTTTCTAAGCCCTCTCTCTCTGAAACAGACAACTGGCCTAATTTTTCCTCGAATTTATTCGGCATTGCCGAGTTCTCAATTTTTCGAGGTTGGCCTTCTTGACGGACATATCTCTTCAATTTGTTTGTGTGACACACTTGTGTCTGCTTCTTTCCTTCGTTGGTATCAATTCTGTATGTCCTCTTGTCTATTCTCTGTGATATTACGTAGGGACCTATATATCGTCCACCACAGTGGGGTCCTTTATTTGATGATAGTAGCAGGACTTCATCGCCCTTCTTAAATTCTTCCTTCTTAGTCACTTGTGAGGGTCCTCTTATTTTCCTCTTATCCACTCGATAAGTATTAGGGAATTTATTCCTAATATTCGTTGGACCTTCATCTTTTCTCTGACGACTGGTCCTTTTCTCTTTCCGTTTATTGAGGTGTGGAAGGTTCACTTCTTTTCTTTCCACCTTCTCACTTTGCGAGCGACTATGTCGTTTGTGCCGCCCACGTGGCTCAGCCGCCATCTTGTCTTCCTGTTTGGCGTTCATTCTCACCATCTTTTTTTCTTCATTTTTGGCGCTCATTTTCGCCAACTTCTTTTCATGTTTGGCATTCATTCTCGCCATCTTTCCATCTTCATTTATGGCGCTTATTTTCGCCATCTTTTCCGGGTGACACTTTTTTGTTCTTACTTCATTTCCCAGTATGAGGGAAATTCCTTTCATGGGTAGCTTCTCTACCACACCAACTTTAACTGGTCCATTTTTCCACTGGGACTTCAGTGTTATTTTACACAGCGGTATTTTTGCCCTCTTTCCGCCGATACCCTCTATCATCACAGTCTCACGTGTTGCTTCTATTACCCTTTTAGGTAATTTATTTCGTAGAAGTAACGACTGAGATGCTCCGATATCTCGTAAAATTGAGACTTCCACTGGTCCTCCGTGTGGGCCTCTTATCATCCCTTTTTTCGTCCAGGGTCGATAGGACTGGTTTCCTCTAGTTGCTGTTACAGCTCCTTGAGGTTTTCTCGGCTGGGTCTGGTTTCTTTCAGGACCTTTTCCAAGCTGACACCTTATGGCTATGTGTCCAGCCTTTCCGCATTTGAAGCAGACCACTGTTCTGCTGCTACTTTGGAAGGTCCTTCTATTTTCTTCCTTAGGTCTTAACTCAGCTTTGAATTTCACTTTACTTCCCGTGTACGGTTTTTCCTTTGTTTTTCGGTGTGTGAGGATGTATTCGTCTGCTAGTGCAGCCATTTCATAAGTCACGTCGGTTCTTCTTTCACTTAGGTGAACCCTGACTTCTTCTGGCACACAGTTTAAGAATTCTTCAGCTAATATTAGCTGCCGGAGTTTCTCAGCATCTCCGTCTATCCTCTTAGAGTCACACCACTTATCCAGCGCGTTCTTTTCTCTCAGAAATTCCACATAAGACTGGTTTTCAGTTTTTCTCTGTGTTCTGAATTTCTGTCTATAAGCTTCTGGAACCAACTCGAAGCTTTTTAGAACCGCTGCTTTCACCAAATCATAGTCGGCGCAATTTTCTGTCGGCAGAGTTGCATATGCTCTCTGTGCTTTTCCTGTCAGCACAGTTTGGAGTAGCATCGACCAGCATTCTTTCGGCCATCCAAGATTTAGTGCAGTTCGCTCAAAATGTGCGAAGTATCCGTCCACGTTGGCTTCTTCAAATTTTGGGACTAGCCTCGCTTGCTTCGTTACTTCGAAACTGTCATGGCTTTCTTTGCGTCCTCTTATTGCCAAGTCGACTTCTCGCAGCCTTGTTTCTTGCTGAATTTTTATTTTCTCCAGTTCCATTTTATTTCTCTGTAGTTCCATTTGTGCTTGTATTTTAATTTTCTCCAGTTCAATTTCTTCTGGAGTCATTCTTATCATTTCCGTTGGTAGCTCTTCTAATACTGCTTCCTCGAACACATTTTCGTCCACCATGTGCCTTGCTATTTCTCTCACGAGTTCATGCTTTCTCATAGAATTCTGAACATTTAACTCAAGCTTCTCGCCAATTTTTATTATCTCGCTTTTTCTCAGCTTCTCCAACTTTTCCATGGAGGGTTCTTTTAAAAAGTTCTCTATTTTGTCCATTTTTTAAGAAAATTTTTTCAAACAGTTATATCAACAAGTAATTTGACTGTTTCGACGATATTCCTTTTTTTTTTTTTTTTTCCTTTCACGGTCTCCCAGGGTAGGTTTAGACGGCAGGAATTGTCACACGACTACAAGCAATAAATATTATTTATAATAATAAATCCCGGACGTGAGCCCCCATAAAAGTCTGCATGAGGTCGGGAATTAAAGATTAAAATATCCCCGGACGAGACACCATTTTAGGTCTGCTGACGCGAAAATTGATTAAAATCCCTAAACGGGACTTTATTTTCGCACGTGTGAAGACGGGGCAGGTTGGCACTTGATCCCCTACAGAAATAAGTCCTGTTCAGAGTTCTTTTCTCAGGCAGATAAGAACTGGCATATTACGTGAGGGAATAATTTAGGGCCAGACTGGCCACCGCTGGCAAAGGGCGTCCAAAATTTCACACTATCACACACCCACCAGGCCACTAAACTTCTTTCCCTTAGATAATTGAAGAATACGGGCCTATAGGTCTTAGTTGTAATAATATTAATATTGCTACAGTCGGCAACTCCGGTTTCCCGTGTGATACTTTAGGAATTAATAGGACAGTTCTAAGCAAGATAATGTAAGGCGAATAGAAGCTGAAAGGAAAGCATGGAATAATAACATAGACCACATGGTAAAATGAAAATACATAGGTTCTTTACTACGGTTATATATATATATATATATATATATATATATACGTTCAAAATGTCAAACACATATAATAGGATAGACCATGAATATAAATGTCTTTTCTTGGCTTTTATCCTTTTTCAAATTGAGAGAGAGAGAGTGGTAACAAAATTTGGGTGTAACGGAAAAATGTCCCAAAGTTACTTATCTTATTTTTTTGACGGGGTTCCACTGGAGAATTTCTCTTCTTTCACGGGCTAATAGACTTTGTACTGTTTTTAATGCTGGCTTGAGAGACTCAGGTCTCTCATGTCTCAGTCTTTTGTCTTTAGCCCGGAGTGAAATGGCTATCGTCCGTCTCCCACGAGCGTTGCTCAAAAACTGCCTTTTTTTGTATTTACTTCCGTTGAGGGGAAGGGAACCCCACTTCCGTTTGGGGTCCCCCCACCAATCATTTGGCTTCCTTTCTTTTTCCCCTTCCGATGTCCGGCGACCCAAGGTCACTTAAGTGCGAACATCTGTGTGACCCACATTCATTTCTAACGGTCACTTTTTGACTGCTAGATAATTTTAGTTCAACGGGGGGAGAGTATCATTCCCACCTCCTCGTCTCCGTGAGCCATCACGTGACAGTGTCCAGTCGTCTTTGTTTACATACACAGTCTAGAGCGAGAACCGTTTCAAATAGTCCTCAGATCATCCCGTTGGGATGCTCCAGCTACTCCGCGACGAAAAACATGTTGGTTCTTCTATGAGAGTGCCTTCATGATATTATTGTTTTAAACAGTCTTAAATAATCTCCACTTGTTGATTGTCCCTGATGAGACATTTCTGGAATATTCCACAGATATTCACTATAATATCAGTTCTACTTTTATAAAAAAAGATACTCCTAGAGAAGAATTAACATTTTTTTAAATCAACCTGAGCATATATATATACATATACATATATAATTCATAAAAACAAATTGTTAAGCAAATAGTATAAAAAGAACTCGACGTGATTGTAGCAGAGCAGATTTAAAACCGAAAATAATATGTAATCCTGTATCCCTCATTTTGTTATTCAAAGTGTCAACCATCATCAGATGGGATGAGGCTGATCTTATCATTGTGGCAATACATAAAACACTCTGTAACAAAATGAAAAATACTGGACTATATATAGATATATACAGAGAGAGAGAGAGAGAGAGAGCTCAGAATGCCCCATAAATTAGACCAATCTCCCCATCATTCCTCGAACAGCAATCTATAAAAGAACACCTAACACTTAAAACCACTAGGTCCGATGATCACATCAACGAGAAACTGACAGTTACTAAGCACCGTTAATTCTGTGTTAACAATATTCTAACTTATGAAATTATTGAAAGGAATTACCACAGAATTAGATTTGGTAGTTGTGTATTTAAATAGAAAATGAATACAAATCAAAAGTTTTCGCTGATTGACGGTTTTAAATGTCACTGATATTTTTTTCATTGACCTTGTTCATTTTCTTTATTTAGCCTGATCTCAATGGGAATCTTCTTTTCGATCGAAAGGGTAAATTTGAACACGTTTTATATAATTAAGTTCTTTTCAGTAATAAATTCAATGAATAGCTTTAACCACTTACTCATTACACGAAATAATGTAGGAATTTATGTTGCTTTTTATGCTGGAAAAGTCGCTAAGGAGTTTTCGAAATCCACGAATCTCGCTTTAATTCATTGAACACATTTTGTAGGAAATTCAGTTTTAGCGTCAAGTCTGATTAAAGTTTAAAAAAATAATGAGCTTATGATCTCTATGTTTGACATCAGCCGGTTTGAAGCCAACAATAATATCCTCACCATAATATTCAAATTAGATGAGAGATACATTGCCAAGTAGTAGGGGTTGGGGAGAGATTGGCGGGATGCAAGTAAGAGTTACCAAGTCACTTTTTATGAAAAGAGAAAAAATAAAATTTAAAAAAATAAAAATCCAAATCAACAATAAAAGAATTTCAGGTTGCTTTTCAAATTATGATCAATGTGTAAATATCGATGAATCAGAATGTGGCCAGATCACTTGATGAATCAGAATGTGGCCAGATCAATTGATGAATGCAGAGTTTCTTTTGGGCTCCATGTTTGATGTTCGAGCCGGAGTAAAAGCCTGGAATTAAAATTCTGATTTTCAAGCAAAAGAAATCCTCTCCTATGCAAAATATTTGTTCAATACAGTTTTCTAACTCGCATTTCAGTCCGTCTTATAAGGTTTTGTAGCGTCAGCCATTTTCAATCATGAAGTTCTTCATCTCCTTCTGTCTGTCTGTCTGTCTCTCTCTCTTTCTCTCGTTTTTCCTTCTTGTTTCTAACTGGGAGACCAAAAATCCTGCAATCACCCGAATCATCTCCACTTCTTTTAAGTCTAAGTAAAATAACAAATGGAGACCAATGATTATTTTGTTCAACTGATGCTTTTCTTTCCTACTTTATTTTTATTCATTTTATTTATTTGGTGGTGATGTCTAATATTTGGTCATTGAAACATTCAATAAAAGTTTCAACGTATCTTATCGGTGGAGCTAAGAATACACCGACTGTGTTCCCTGTAGAAGAGTAAGACCCTGCCTCCCACAAAAAGGAATGCCCTGGGGATGAGACTCCTCCCACAAAAAGGAATGTCCTGTTAATGACACTCCTCCCTCAAAAAGGAATGTCTTGGGTATGACACTAGACTAAATATGATAGTGAAGCTCTAGTTCTGGAGTTTTGGGAAGTGTGAAGTACCACTTTTATTGTCATTACCACCAGCTCCACTCAGACCTGATGTGATAGTAATTATTACAGTCCCATCTACGAGTCAAATAGATCTATTCGCAAATCATTTGCATGAGATAGGAATACATGTTATCATATAACCGTATGAAAAACTCCAAAGAAACTATACAAAAAATGTGAATATAAATGTACAATGAGCGCAATTCCCTAACCTTTAGGCATAAAGTAACCCTTGACGGGTTGATATACTGTTAAAATCAATCAATAACTCATGAAAGTTTCGGCTAACTATGATAAAGTAGCAGCTAATAATTTTCAACTAATATTTCATTTGAAGATAGATCGATCTTAACAGATTTAGATGAAGAAAGGAATTTATTTTTTATTCATAATCCTATTGAGAAAAATTGAATAATGCGTTACTCCTCAGAATGGCAAGGGAAATTCTCTGAAATAGTCATTTAACCCCATGGAGTTCGTTTTTCTGGTCAAACGTCTTAGAACGAAACTGTCAGAGTGAGAAATCAGTTTGATTGCTTTGGACACCGGACATTTCAACTGCAATAGACACGGAAAGATATCTTCCCGAAAGCCATTTAGCGATTCTCGGTATGTTTTTATTAAATCGGGACAATTTTCTTCCAATTGTGATCAGCAGACAAAAAGAAAAAAGAAATTACAAGAAATAGTTTGAGTAATCAAAACAGAATGAAAATACATATTTTTCTTCTCCTCTAAATACAAAACTTGATTAAGACGATCGCCTTAAACTAATGTGATAATTAATCCCTAATTAAAAATATCGGACATTTTTTTCCAGGTTTCTCGTTTCTATGAATTTATCACTTTGCAATATTTAGAAAGAAGAGAATGATATTTATGAATAACCTTCTCAGCTCTTCAATATTGAGAAAAAAATAAGAGAAGACGAACGAATAAAAGATTGGAATGAAAGAAGGAGTAGACAAAGAAATATATTTATTCCTGTATGTATGTGTGTGCAAAGATGTATACTTATATAGATCTAATTTCTATCAAACACGTTTCGATAGTAAGGTATAATTTTTCCACCTACTCTCACGACTATTTCTTTCTTTCGTTGTTATGTGAATCGTTAAAGTCATTGGTTTTCGGCCTCCATTTACTATGAGAATAATAAAACACAACAAATAATGACCAGCTTTTCTTCTTTGTGACTGCAGAGATGTTCGTTTCTTTTGAAAAGAAATGAAAAGTACGAAATCTTAATTCTTAAAGTTCTCTGAAAAAGACGGAAGATAAAATCTATAGCATAATAGGCGAGAAAATAGTTGCTGCGTCGTATTTTTATTACTTCCTTTGATTGTTCAATGATGTTTTATTGTGTTTACGAAAATCTCTTTTGCTTCTTTTGTAACTAAGAAGGAAAAACATAATAGAAAAAATATGAATAAAAAAAACAAAACAAAAAAAAACAATAATTGATTCAGCTTTTCTTTTTTTTTATCCTTCGACATTTTCTGTTATAATGATTGCGAGATTTTATCACAAAGTTGAAATCCAGCAATTAATTGCTAATTTAAAAAAATAAAGGAATGTAAATTATTTTGATCACAATTTGTCTATTTTCTCAACAGAAAAGAAGGCTGAATTTTCTGGAATTGTTTGATGAGCGACAAATATCCTATGAATAATAAACAACCAAGAAAACGAATGTAAACACACAAAAAAAAAAATACAAAAATAAAAAGATGACATTTCGTTTTTATTCTTTAAACATTTTATTTCTCTTAAGTTTTTATTTTTATTTCTTTTTAAAAAGAAAAAGATTTTTAGAGATGGGTGATATGCAATGCGTTTCATCAAATTACTAACAAATAACGAAAACAAGCGTAGAATTTGTTTGCATTTTAAAATTGATGATTGAAATGTTCATTCCATTTGTTTTTTGGTTTGTTTTTTGTTTTTTTTTCTCTAATGGCCGGTGTATATCACACTTGTAAATTACATTCTAGCGAATATAAGGTCAAATATCTTTTTGTAAAAGTCAATCTTAATTTATTGACACTTAAAAAAAAATTAAATAAGAAAATTTCAAATTCTAAATGAAAATGAACAGGGTGACTTTTCCTGTAGGTTTATTTGTCTCTGTTCATATCTTTCGGGGTCACTCTGTATAAGATTAGTAGGTAAATGTCCCTTTAATTCGAATGTCACATTTGGGATTAATTAAAAGCAATTAGTGAGTAAAATACCAAGCAGATCTCTCTCTCTCTCTCTCTCTCTCTCTCTCTCTCTCTCTCTCTCTCTCTCTCTCTCTCTCTCGTGTGCGGTAGCAAGAATTGTCCAGCCTTGTCGAAAAGGTGCAGCCATGACAGACATTAATCTTTGAAAATATCTATAGCACGAGTTTGTGTGTGTGTGTATATATATATATATGATGGATACTACCGTCGTTTTTAATGCATGTGTTCAGTTGAGATATGAATTGAGGGACTACTTACACAGAAAATATCTTTATATATATATATATATATACACACTCTCCATTGCAATCATTTATTGCTCCTGGAAGGTTTTATAGGTTGTATCCCGTGTGTTACACGGAGCTGATGTGATTGTATGTTTGCTAGTCGGCCAACACAGGCACGTTCCTGTGAAGGAATTCATAATAGAATTTCCCTTGCGAGTTTCTGCTTGCTTCTCCAGAAGTACTCCGCATGTCTTGATCGTCTTGTAGGTTTTGCAAGATTTGAGACAGGGGGCAGTGTAGCTGCTGTTTTGTCGGATGCTGCTTCCCGGACTTGTTCTAGAGAGCACACAACATTCTTGTGTAGTTTTTATGAAATGCAAAATAATTTTTTTCCTGTAGTGTTTTGAATGTATTTATAGCAAAAATTTCTTTCAGTGTTCAAAAAGGCGACAGAACAAACACAGCACTCCAGGCTTAAACTGAGTTCTGCCACGAAATCTTTGGTAGCTGAGAAGTGCAAACAATGTGAAATTTACAGAAAAAGGTGTTATGTGTACGGAGAAGTACGTTTATGCCTAAAATATTTATAAACAGGCAAAACATGGGTTTGCCACAATGAATCTGACTCAAAAAGATTGTCCATGGATTGGAAACACTGATTTTCCGTGAAAAGGGAAAGTTCTGCACTCAGTAGTCAGTAAAGAACGTCATGCTGACAGTGTCCAGTGACTTGAAATAATCTGTCTTCATTGGTTCTTTTGAAAAAGTGAAACCGTAAGTAATGCTTTCTATTGGCAATTCCTTGGGTAAAACCTCCCTTCTTTATTGAATATATATATATATATATAAAGGGGAAAATGAAAATAAATCCCACGGTATGTAAGCATAAAAATATGAAAAAACAAAATATTCAAAGGATGTATTTTTTATTTATAATATACCGACCTTCAAATTTTCTACAAAAACTATCTTTAGGGGGATGTTAAAGTTGTTCATCCGAAAAATATTTGCAATCGAAAAAATGCAACAAAAATAAGGAAAACTTCTTAGCGTTCCGTTATCGTTAATAGCGTTCCATTTCAAAATGCTGTGACTTCACTCGTGTTCAAAAATTTGTTTGTTTGCTTTTTAGGATAAAGTCTTCGCTGTAGATTTTTTTTATTCTAAAACTTTTATAAGAATGATGAATGATTTTATTTTGATTTTCAAAAAAAACATCTATGTATGTTGTAAAAAATATTTTTTAATTTTAATTTTTTTTCTATTAAATGACATCTTTGTTGTGGTTTGCAATCTAAAATCTAGTTAAGAAAATATCCTTATAAGAAATTATACGAAAACTATTCAATGTAAGTATAATTCATTTATAATTAATAAGAACAAATTTAAATAAGGGATATTGTAATTATTTAGAACTAATTTAATAAGATAATGAAGTAAGTTATAAAGAAATTTTTGACTTAAACTTCCTTGTTTTATTTCTTCATTTCTTATTTTCTTCCTCTTTCCTCTTCTCTTCCTTTTTTCCTTCTTCCTTTTCCTTTTGCTCTTTTTTCCCTTCCCCCACACTTTTGCTCTCTTTTACCTTTTCTCCTCTTTCCTTTGTCCTTTCTTTCTTTCATTTCATCTTTCTTTTCTTATCAAGATATAAATAAAATTGATCAAAACGTATCGAAAGTGAAGATTTAAACATTTTGAATTTAAATGACGATCTGCACATTGCTGAGCCACTTAGATTACAAAGTGATAATGTCTAGTTGTCTAGACGACTATATAAAGTTCGTCTATACAAATTAGGGACAAATTGAAAAAAACAAACAAACATGAAACTACTTCTGATTTCTTTACCCCAACAGTTTTTGGCAAAACACAAAATATTTTGAAAAAAAAAGTTTTTTCATTCACTGTTCAATTCTGTCTCAGTAAATATAGCTTCAGTCTCGATATTTTCTGACCATATTTGGTATTTCCTTACATCGACACTGGCTGACCAATGCACGAAGATTCTTACTTGAAGTCAAATGCATTTCTTGTTTAAATAAATCGAACATGCACACACACACACACACACACACACACACATGCTCACACACAAATGCCCACACGCACCCACACATGCACACATACACACACATACAAACACACATGCACAAATATACATACTCACACACAAGTGCAAACACATACATACACATACACAGTCAAAGTCTGCCAGTTTTCTGCTTTACGCGTGAGATCTCTCCGACATTTCCTACAAAGCATGCGCATTCAAACTAGAAAGCGAATCCCAAAACGACAAATGGAAGCCATGCATATTGTAATCGTTTTCACGAAACCAGAAAGTTCTAATCTTCACGAAACATGTTTTTCTGCACTGTCTAACCGTTTCTCTTCGTCAGATCGACCATTTCTTCTGCTTTGAAAAAAAGGAGAATTTGCTAAAACCTTCCAAGATAAAAGCTGCGCTGAAATCCCTTGGCCATGTCCTCTGCCCAGGGACTTTTTGTATGCTGAACAAAATTGCATTAAATCGACTATAATAACCACTTAGAACGATTTAAGAAGGCAATATAGTCAATTTGTGTATGTGTGCTTGCCACTATGTGTGCGTGTATGTATCATTGAATATGTATGTGTGTATATGTGTGTGTCACTGTATGTGTACGCTAGAGACAGTATGGTTTTCGTTTCGGTTTGTTTAATGGCATATCAACCTTCGTGGGTTATTTAATGCTAAAACCATCTTGGTAGAAGAACAGCAGAGGTACGATTGAACCCATAGATGGGAGAAATTATGAGACTCTTACCTTTCCTAAAGTGAACGTAATAGCGTGACTGGAGTTCGAACTTGCTTACTACGATGTTACAATCCAGCACCACAACGGGGTGTCCTCCTCGTGGTGTAATGGTTAAAGCGATGGACTGCAGAATCGTAGTAAGTGAGTTCGAACTCCAATCGAACTATTACATTCACTTTCAGAGAAATACCCTTATCCTCCCACCTATGATTTAGATAGCATCACTGCTGTTCTTCTAGAAGGATGGGTTTGGCATTAAATAACCCACGAAGGTTGATAAGCAATTAAACAAAGAAACCTAAACTACTACATCACAGAGACTCTCCGAGTGACTCTGTGTCTATAGGTTTCTCTTTTAAACATTTGCGTGACCTTATTTTAGCACATTTACCAATGTATTTGTATGTGTACGAGTACATATATATATATATATATATATATATATATATATATATACTTGTACACATACAAATACGCACACACACGCATATATATATTATCATCATCAAGTCGCACTGTTAGCACGGATTTCCCTGACTCTCTCTCTCTCTTGCGCGCCATTCGTCTTTATCATGCTGCTGGGATTCGCAAGAAGCGCTGTCATCAGCGTAGTCTGCGTCCGTAATAGTTTCTGCGGTGTATCGTCTGCTTTTTGCCTTTTCTTTTTAGTACAAAACCATTTTCTTTTATTAGATCTATCGATGTTTGAAGAACGTAGTTTCAGCAGATTATGAACAGATATGCTGTAAATGTATTTTCTTGCCGAACTCTTGGAACAATGTCAAACAAATCTGTGTCTCCATCTGGTGAGCAAACCTTCATTTTACTTGTTATTATAGAGTATCATTATGGCTGTGGGAGTTTCTTTTGGGAGACCATAAGTTGAAGTATTTGCTCCATCTTCCCTCCAGGTGTGAAATCAAACGCCTTGGAGAAATCTACAAGCAAGAGGGTCACTGAGAGGTTTTTGGCCCGAGCACCTTCTAGGATTCGATGGATCGTTAGAATCTGTGAACTTATGGATCGATTTCTCGGAAAACCGTTTTGGTTTTTCCAAAGAATTTCCTTAATTATATATATATATATATATATATATATATATATATATATATATATATATATATATATATATGTCAATTAACCATTAACCGGTTAAGTGTTCGCCAATGGTCCGTGAGACCTGGGTTCAATCCCTGGTCGCGTCATGCCAAAGACTTTAAAAATGGTACTTGATACCTCCTTGCCTAACACTCAGCAATATAGGGTACATATCAAGGGTAAAGTGGAGCAATTCAAGAACAGAAGTAGCGCCCTCCCCTACTCCTCGGTGTTGTAGCTATTGAAAAGGGAGCCTTCTGGTCGCCCCCCTCGACTACGGTCGCCAACTGACTAATTATAACCATATGACCTTAGATAGATTTCTTTTATCTTTACTTACTTCTAACTAAAAAGCTTTACAAATCATGTAATAAATCAGAATCAGATTTTTCTATGTCCATTCCATTGCATGAAAAATCAGTTTGCAAATTTGCAAGTTCTCAATCTTCAAAACTTGAAAAGTTTTAAATTTCAAATTTCGATCTTGGAAGTTTTGTAAAAACACAGTAACAACTCTATGTCCATAATATCCATTTATGGACGATATTGATGTCACATGATCATTGAAATATTCCAACATTACTGCGCCCAGGTGAAGGTACATGAAAGATTCAGAAATCCAATTATTCTCTTATGCAATATAAACTATAAAATTCTTATAGGATAATTTTGTTGCCCGTGAAATATTAATCATTGGAAATAGGGAAATTGGAAGTGTACAGAATCGGGAAACTTGTAGGCAGTGCACAATATTTCAAAGCAGATGAAATTTGGTCCAATTTTTTTTTCCTATTTTCAAATACAAATGCAATAAATATTTAGTTCTTATATATTTTTGATGTTAAAGTTTATAAACCAAATTTATGAGTAAATAATAGATATTTATTTAAAGTTCATTTTTATAATATTCAAAAAGTAATTTACCACTGTGTGTGTGTGTGTGTGTGTGTGTGTGTGTGTGTGTGTGTGTGTGTGTGTGTGTGTTACACGGGATTAACTCAGTTTTATAAAAATAAACTCAAAATGAAATGATAATAAATTTTTAAAAAGAGAAGAGAGAGAGAGAGAGACAAATATAGAAATAGAAAGAAAAATGGGAGTTAAAAGTTGCCTTGCTGTCCTGACATCAACTGTCGAATTTTGTTTTTAGGTTTGGTACAAAAAGGTACAAGAAGAAAAAATGAGCTTATTTGAATTGAGAGTTTTCCTTTCCCAAACTGGTTGCTATACCAAGATAAATCAGTCTGCCCTACTATTTATCCATAGCTAAAGAGAAGAGAGACGGATTCATGCCTTTCCCTTAGGTTTCAATGTGAAGTGAAAAGTAAGCATCCGGGTTCTGTATTTGAAGTCTAGTCTGTGATTTCATTTATTTTGAAAATAACCGTTAGATTGCGTTACGTCTCGCCACGTAAATAATATATTTTCATATCAGAAATGTTGCTCAAAACTGTTACTTACTAATACATTCAGATTTTGTAACAGAATGTTTCACATTCTATTTATAATTGCGACTGTCATGAACTATCACATAACGCACTTCACATACAGACATACATACACATTGATAACTTATAATATATATATATATATATATATATATATATATATATATATATATATATAAAGTGTACGCGTAATTGGACGCAGTAAGTCTAACCATAAAGCAGACAAAAGACAAATTTATTTCAACGACAAAGGAGAATAGAAACAAACAAAAAAAGGGTGAATAATATTTTTCAAATGGAGACACAGTGAATGTTGTCACTGAACAATATAAGTAAATGCCGTTCTTAGTTGATTGAATAACGACATGCCTTTGAAATAGACGCGGCAAATATCTTGGGGGTGAAATCAACATTCGTGACTTCGATTTAAAATCGACTAAAAATCATGAAAAATCTACAAAAGAGAATAGAAATGGAGAAAAAGAAAGAAAGAAAGAAAACGTCGAAAGATTGGCGCGTAATTGAAATCAATGTGTTGGCAGCGGTTTTTTTTTTTTGTATTTTGTTTTGTTTTGTTTTTTAGTTTTTTTTTTTTTCGTCAACAAGGAAATGAAATGATTTGAAGTTGTTGTTACTTTTATTTGTTGCTTATTTGAAGTTATTAAAAGATGCTTGTTCGTTTGGAAATGCTTATTCCAAGTTTCACGTGAATAAAACGCAAAGAAATTCACACAGTTTGAGATGACGTCTCTCTTTTTTTCTAAACCATTTCAATTCAGAGACTAAAATCCTTTTGATTCTAATCCTACGTTGTGGAGATACATGCCGGCAAAATTCTCCCTTATTTACAAAGTTTTCGTTCCGTATTTACTAAGTTTTTATTCGTACTGCACAATACCAAATGGACGTAGAAAGATTGCACTGAATCAAAATTCGAATCTTGGCCTCTACCTGAATTTGAATATCGGCCACCGCCAATGTTGTGACATAGGTAACTGCCACTTCTACCAAGCAACAACGATTTTATGATTAGATCGGTGGCCAATTAGGAACAGTCGGTATAATAAGCAATCCGGGATATTTGGGCCAGATTAAGGAAAACTAAATATATTCTAAAAACGAGTAGACGAGTTATTATATTTGACTGTTAATGATCAGGAAAATAGAAAGTGAAAACCAAGTTTAGATTCCAATTGAAGCAGTAATTACTTCGTTCTAATTCCCTTGGGAAAGGCATGAAACCACTCTTCTTCAAACAAAGATTGAATTACAGGAAACGGAAAAATAATCTGGTCTCTTTGCAGCTGTATTCAGTAGAGTCTCTCACATACATACCATCTGACAGTTATTTTCTGTAAGTGGAGATGGGCAAAACCAACCTGTTTACGCTTGTCTCTCATTTTGGGTTTTGTTTTAACAACTAAAGGTTTAGAAAATTCAAGAAAATAATTATGAGCGCGAACATCATCATTTTATGTAAATGTCTTCATTTAAAATTTCGATTTTAGAATTTTCAATAATTCAAGATCAAAATTTGCTGCTTTTTTCCCCATTCCTTGTTGGCTACTCAGTGTTCTGTATTAACCTCCATATTTACTCTAGTTGATATTTACTAACTGATTTATGGTGTAACACTAAAAATAGGATTCATTCAGTCACAATCAAACTTATTTCAATAGGAACGGTCTTCAAGATTTCAAATCGTTTCTTCATTTGGTAAGGGCTACGGTGTGTTGTAGATAAATTCTGTCCTACACTTGTAGACTGTAAAAGTTTTTTCTTTGTCCAGTTGTGATCGAAAGCTGAAATCTTTTATTTGTTATTGGATATCTTAATTTATCGATGTTTTTTTGTGTTGATTATTGCTGATTAATTGATTGAGTATTTTGTTTCAGTTAAGTTGATTGTTTTTCTTCTATTTTTTCTCTCCCTTGTAAATAGAATAATCTCTCTCGCCATTCAACAAACAGTTAGCCATCATCACGATCATTTGCTTAGTCTATTATTAACATTTGTAAAAGTCTCTATTCATCAGAACAATGATTTATCAAAATGAATTCGCGTACAACGAAACAAAATGATGCAACATTTCAAACAAATTTTCTTATAGCTTTTCTACAATTTGTTCATATCACTTCATGATTTTCGTGACTCTATGGCTTGCAAAATACCGTTTCATATCAATAATCATCATCATTTTCACGACCACCACTGATAACGCCATAGTAGCTATTATTATATTATAGTACCCATGACAATTCCCTGATGAACAGTCATGTAGACTAATTCAAACCAAGTGTTCACTGATCTTTTAGTCCTGTCGTTTTTCTTTTTACTTTTTCTTTTTTCACGATTCTTATCTATTCTCTTTTGTCAGACATTAACATTTCGATGTTCCAATGAACAATAAGTCTGAACAAATCTTTAGACAAGAACCTGTTGCTTTATAATTTCCGAATCTTTATTTTTGTTTTTTCTCTAGAATAATAACTTCAATTCCGCAAATATTTCCTTATTGATTATGACTGAAGATGAGTTTTTAAAGTTTAAATCAGAAACCTTAGAACGTATTAAGCGTTGCTTTGTCTTTCACACAAGTATCAGAATATCTGCAAATTTTAAATGATCACCCGTCTAAATACCGAGTATAATTTTGGTGATCTGACGCGAATCGGTGCTTTAAATGGGATTTGGTAGTAAGTGTGGTGAGGTTATATATTATTGGTATATAACATGATTACTCAAACGTTCGTCGACAAACTCAGTGCTATGTCGCTTTAGACGAGTATTTTGACTCACGATAAATAATGTATATCTGATTGTAACGTGAGGAGTTGAATCTGCATATGTATACTCTGGATATTACAAATAGTTGTTTATACGAAAGACACATTAAGCAGCGCGTTCTCTTTACTTCAGGTAAGTAAACGTCGCTACATATATGGTATTTACTAAAATGACAAAACCTACCTTAAAGAAATAACCCTTTCTGTGCCATTCTGTTAATAACTGAAAAAAAAAAACCCTGAAAACATCAAACAAAACAAAAATTAACTATAGAATGTACAAAAAAGATTAAAACTGACGCCTGTGAATCCTTATTAAAAACTGCATCTTTAGTTCTGCCAATTTAGGAACTGACTGTCGTGATATTGTAATTACACAG
This sequence comes from Sepioteuthis lessoniana, assembly GCA_963585895.1. Classification (NCBI taxonomy): domain Eukaryota; kingdom Metazoa; phylum Mollusca; class Cephalopoda; order Myopsida; family Loliginidae; genus Sepioteuthis; species Sepioteuthis lessoniana. The sequence goes on along the minus strand of OY757914.1, from coordinate 120,509,911 downwards.
TGAATTAAATTCTGTTAAAGTTTCTTTTTTAATTAGTGCAATTTTAATAAACCTTGTGACTGCTTGTCCCTATTTTTTCTTTCAAAATATACATTCAAATTATTAAGGTGTTTATTAAATCAGTGGCCTAAAATTTATTACTATTGTGTTTTCTTTGCATAGTGTTCATCTAACTTCGTTAATGATGTTTTTAACTTAACATCCGGGCAATAACACTTGGTACAAAACATTCTTTTGTTTCTAACTTTCGGGGAGTGCCAATATCATATAAAATGGCTATCCGTTCTTAGAACTTATAAAGACTTTTATGCATGGTGCCCGATGCACCAATGACGATGAGACCCACCTTGGTACTGACCTCTCACATTCGAAATAATTCAACTTTTTTTGCTTCATCGTTTCATACAATCTTTTTTAAAAAAGTTATTGAGCATTTTAAATTAAAAGGGCTTTTCTAAGTACGTGATCACGAGAACGATCATTTATATTTTAAATAAAGATGTATATCCTCGGATTTTCTAATTTTATATATCAGTATAATTCTTAATCATTCTCAGTGCTCCTATAACTATTAGAATAACAGTCGTGTTTAAATGCCACATTCTTGAATTTTCTATTTCCGGGCCCTTGTATTTTGAAAGTTTATCAAAGTCTTTTGCTGAGCTGATTTATCAGACGAGATGATATTGTCTATGAGAAAGTATTTATGTTTCTTGAAATCTTTTATAAGTATATCTGATCTATTGACTCGTATAGTGCGGTCGGTGTTGGTGGTGAAGTCCTAGAGGACAGTAACATCTTCATCTTTCAGCGCTGGTGGTTGTTTTTTATATCATTTTTTCTGCATAGAGTAGGTTTTAATGTTGACCTCTCTTCCACTTTAGGTATCATGCCTATTTCAAAATTCATTTGGGTTGCTAGGATAGAGCAGTCAAATATTAGATGGTCTATACTTTCCTCATCGTCTGAATAGAAACGACATTTTGATTGGTCAAATTCTTTAGAATATGAGCCTGGTTGGAATTTTACTGCTTTTGATCTTTAGGGGCTGTGATAAAGCTTTCTTTTTCTGGTTTCAATCCAAGATCTCCGCAATTACTGATGGGTCAGTGGTGGTGGTGGTAGTGGCGGTGTTCTCACCAAACTCTTCAGTCTCGTTTTGATATATATTGTCCTTAAGTAGAGAATATTTTTGTTCGTCTTTCTCTTCTCATTGGAATTAAAATCAATCTTAAGAAACGGTTTATATAAACTTGAATTCTCTTAATGCTCTTAATTTTTCTGATTGATGTCGCACCAGCGCACTTCTTTATAGTAAGGTTTCTCCTTTTCAAAAACAACTGTTTGCATTTTAATTATTTCAATCTTCAACGTTTTCAGGGATTTTTTGTGTATTAACCATCTAGTGTCATAAAATCAAATGAGAAAATAAAAATAGTATTTTCTTGAATTTTCTGAACCTTTCGTTGTTAAAAAGAAAATGAAGCACTCTTCCCCGCTCCCCTCAAAAAATAAAGGCAGCAGAATATTGATTGGTTCTTCTCTTCCCTACGAGTTGAAATGGATGACATAAGGATGTGAAGCAGTTGTAATAGTGTAGATGTGACTCTGTAGATGTGACAGCAATGAAACGCAGTTTTAACACTGTTTTACTGTGTAATGATTGATGATACCAGAAAATTGGGGCATTTTATCTCGGAGATAGCATTTTATCTAAATATTAGGAATCAACAGCGAATAAAAAATGCAGACGCCAAAACGTGATGCAAGAATGTGAAAGCAACTGATAAAAATATTAACTATTTGACGTCAATGCCTATCCCTAATTAGATGGCGGTGCCATTAAACAAACTCTACAATGCATTCCATTGGGTTTTATGATTTCGTTTTTTACTAGGGCATCAGTTACTGAGCTTCACCTGAACCATCGGACCTAAAGAAACTGGTGTTATATCTCTTGGTCAAACGAGTAACATTTCCAGTCTTTTCAGACAGATGATCGAGTTCATATTTGGTGGAAATTGCATGAGTCTATCAATTCAGACTGTCATACACACTGTTATACACACCCATGGAGATTATGCAATGGTTCTAGTTCGAAAGAACTACTTGTGAAACTAGAATGTTTTGAATGATGTAAAATTCACTGGGAGGCGCTCACGGTGTAACGGTTTACGTCATAGAAAGTGGACTAAGCTAATCAAGTTCAAATCCTGATCGAGGTTGTTTGCATTTCGCACAGGGCTAATACACATGTGAAAGGTATGAATCCAACTATTCTCACCCTCTAGCTATGGGTAAATAGGAGGTCAGACTGGGCTTTTTAGCCATGGTACGGCAGTCGGTCTCGTCGAGGGAAAACTCTGAATTTAAATTAGTTGTAGACCTGAAAAAGGATGGGCACCACCTGGCTACTTTTGCCCAGAACACACTACATGAGTAGTGCCCCTCCCACAACCAAAACCAGGTCACAGGACCAGTGAGTGAACGTATACAGACCTTGTTAAAGATACCCACTCCAACCATAAACACATACTTCAACATCTGTCAAATTAAAAAGTCTGAAGAGTCAAGATTCTCTTCACTTTCAACGACAATATGTCTTCTTATAAGTAATGTCCAATTGGACACACACACACACACACACACACACACACACACACACACACACACACACACACACACACACACACACATAAGGGCTCTCATAGAAGAGCACACTCATAAACAGACACAGATAAAGAGGCACACACACAATAAAACACACACAAAAATCCTGCAATACGCTCATCCAAAGAATCCCACCAATAAGTGTGAAATAATTTGTGAAGAAAAGAGGACATAAACGTTAAAGAACAGATGAACTTACCAAATAAACAAACAAGCAAAAAGAAAATTTATTTTTTGGTTCTATTTTCTCCTTCTTTCTTTCTTTTTTTTCCTCTTTCAAATTTTCTCCTATTTCTTTTTCTTTCTTTCTTTTCTTTTTCTTCTCTTTCACCACGTCTCAGTAATTTTCCGACTCCTTTTTCACTACTTATTGCCTGGCCGCAACAAATTCACTGAAGTGTGCTCAACTCAGCTGCCATTATGTAATACTTGGTCAATACGGAAAGGCCCGTCGATTATTACTCCTTTCACTTCGTCTCTTCATGGACATATTCAACTCCGCCAACCAGACATGTTGCCATGGACAACCAATGTAATGGCGTTCCAAGGATAATATGTTTTCGTATCGATAGCGCTACACAGGCTGACATGCGGGGTAAAGTCATTCTATTGATAAGGAATTGAGCCGATTAGATTATTGATATTGTCACACGGAAAAGAAAGTACAAATGACATCGAACCAAAATAAATGAATGGATAGAGAATTAAACACAAGACTCGAAATTACAAAGTACAAAGGAACTAATGAAACAAAAGATTTCATTTTGACATTGTTGAAAATTTAACATTAGATTTCATGAAGAAAAATTGTTTTTATTTTTGTAATTTTATAAACATTATTTTCTTTTTGTTATGTTCAGTTGCTACAGAATTCAAAATTGAATCAAGATTTGCTTTCTTATAAGCAAATTTTCAGTTCGTCCTTTTTGGTTGATGAATTTTAAAAACAGTAAGACGTCCTGTCAGCGTGACTTACGGTGATTGTATATCCTGAGGGGTGGGGGTGATACATCCTCCTAAAAAAAGATGATCTTGAGTATGACACGAAACTATATCTGATGGTGAGGATCCATTTCTACAAATCTGAAGAATGTAGAGAACTTCTTCATTGCCATTACTCCCAAGTCCACTTTAACCCAAAGTGATAATCAGTGTAATCTATGGGTAAAAAACACTTCAAACGTTAAATTTTATCATGCCAAATAACTGTAAACTATTTGAATAAAGAATATTCTTTACTTGAAGTTAAAATTGATTTCTATAGACAATTCTTAATTACTTAAACCATATAACTGTGTGCAAACAAATGACTACTATCAAACAAGTTGATTAACTGGTTAATTTTAACGGCATGTCATCCTCTCAAGGGTTATTTTATGCATAGAGGTCAGATAATCACATTCATTGTATGTTCATATTTACATTTTGGTGTAGTTTTTTTTTAAAACACGATCCCATCAAATAAAAAAGAATTTATCTAAACAAATGTATTTGACTCATTGATGAGACCCTAGGTTGTACATCCACTCCGGGTCAGAGTGGGTCTCTGTCATCAAATAGAAATAATTCCTTGGAAAGCCATTACATTGGTTGTCCATGGCAACATGTCTGGTTGGCGGAGTTGAATATGTCCATGAAGAGACGAAGTGAAAGGAGCAATAATCGACGGGCCTTTCCGTATTGGCCAAGTATTACATAATGGCAGCTGAGTTGAGTACACTTCAGTGAATTTGCTGCGGCCAGGCAATAAGTAGTGAAAAAGGAGTCGGAAAATTTGAAACTGTGTGTAAATTATTTGATTTAGATAAGTATTCTTGATGTACAAGTGTCTGCAAAAAATTCCTGAGAGACAATAACACAAAAAATGTTGATCAAAATGTCCACTAAACGTGATTCCCTAACCTCTAGGCATGAAATAAACCTTAACGAGTAAAAAATAAAACAAAATAAAAACAGCACTCAGTACCACCACCATTACCACAACAATCATCCCCCAAAGCCCCACCTATACCAGGATCGAAACCACCACTGTCACCACTACCGTCACCTCCATTAGCAATAGTGCTGCTAACGCCGTCACCATCTCCACTGCCCTTTACCCACAACATCACTACCGCTGCCAACATCGACAACAACAACAACAAAAACAACAATTACAACTACCCAACCATCAAATTTGTGATTCAAGAATTTTTATCCGTTTATTTCTGAACACCAAATTCTTCCTTTCTTTATGACATCATCTTATGTATATTTTGCTTTAATTGTACTTTCGATTTCTTGCGATACCAACATCTCCATCTTCAGGACTTACCCCGATAATTATAGGGTGGGGTCACATATTTTATTACTCTCATAATCTGGAGTTTCAGAATCTCTTGGCACAAGACGCTGGTTTAGGTAAATGTATTTCACCCTTAGCGAAAAATTTGGCTGACAATCCAATTTTATGATAGCGCGTCTTTACATCGCTTTTTTTTCTCAATCCAATGAATATTAGTTTCTGTGGGTCGCAAAATATAAGAGAAAAGGCGGTGTTTTTCTCAGAAGAGTTATACGCATCCAATAAATATGGAAGAGCAAACAAGTAATAATAGATCTTTCTTGTTATTGATATTGTTGATGTTGTTTGGCTCATTGGCCAAATTGTTTGTACTCGCTTTTGTGCTTTTCGAGCGAAGATTTTAATCTTCAAGTTGTTCTCCCTCTGAAAATTTATTGACAAATCTTGACATCATTTCAGCGAAAAAAAAAACAACAAACGGTTTAGTCTTTTTTTTTATTGTTTAGCCGAAACCGCTATTATAGCGTTTGTAAGTAATATGGCGTAGAAGAAGAAGAAGAAGAAGAAGAAGAAGAAGAAGAAGAAGAAGAAGAAGAAGAAGAAGAAGAAGAAGAAGAAGAAGAAGAAGAAGAAGAAGAAGAAGAAGAAGAAGAAGAAGAAGAAGAAGAAGAAGGAAATTTAAAAACTAATTAAAGATAAAACTGAGGTGGAAGAAAAAAAAAATGATACTGCCACTGCTACTTCTTTTGTTCTCTCTCTCTTATATATATATATATATATACACACACACACACACACACACACACATATATGTATATATATATATATAGAGAGAGAGAGTGAGAGAGATGAACAAAAGTAATAATACCAATCGGAATGTTTCTTTACAGTATTAATTCTTTTTAAATATATATATATATATATATATATATATATATATATATATATATATATATATATGTATGTAGAGAAAAATAGCATCTTAATCACCTGATGTAAACAAGAAAATAGAAAGCCACATAAATTTTAAAAATATCTTATCAGTATAATTCAATTTCAAAATTGCGTGGCCCAAACGTATTAAAAGAACAACTATGGTACTGGCACATAAATAAGAATCTATTTTGTTTTTTGTTTTTTCTTCTTCTTCTTCTTTTCTTAATATTACCAATGATTATTTTCCCATCTAGCAATTCTTGTACTCTCTTTCGAAAAAGTATCAGTTTGTGACAAGCATTAAGAAAAATGTCAAATGTCTGCTGGGAAATAGGTGAAATTAGCAAAATAGCCAAAAGGATCTTGTCCTATTTTCCATCTATTTCTCTCTCTCTCTCTCTCTCTCTCTCTCTCTCTCATACACATACACACACACATACACATGCACGCGCACATACACACACGCATACACACGTACACATGGATACACATGCACATGTATATATACGGGTAAAATTACTCAAAAACATGCGTATAGAAGTTTTCTTATGTGTATGTGCACACACAGGCTGAACGACACACGCATAAACACACACTTACTCACGTACACACACACACACACACACACACAATTTGAGACGCCGATCTGCCAATGCGCATTCAATGCTTTTCTGTTCACTAGCAAAGAGTCTAGCCAAATGCTTTTTTTTTTTTTTTCTTTTCCATTTCGACTAGAATGTCTTCTTATTGTCAGCATCGTTGTCCGTTGCCATTAACCTTTAAAGGATTCCCGCACGCGCCAAGCGTTGAAATTCACTCGTTTTAATCAGAACGGTTGACTCCTTCAACGCGACTACTGCAATATGCACTGAACGTTTATCACCAAAGCAGATGGCTGGTTGCCGTCTTCGTTATAGTCGTTTTGCCTTGTTCATTGGTTGCTACTTGACATGAGAAGAAGGCTCCGATTAATGATATTTCTATTATAGGAAGGATAAGATAAAAGAAAAGAAAGCGGGAGGGATAAAAAAAGAAAAAGAAAGGGTAAAAATTGTTGATAAAAAGTATGGAAGAGTAGAACAGTTTTGAAAAGTTATTTAAAGAAAAAGGATTGTGAGGCAGAGAAAGAAGATTTAAAAAAAAAGAAACAAAAGAAGAGATATAAGAAAGAAGATATAAAAATGATAAAGAAAGAGAGAAAGAAGGACTTAAAAGAAGATACAAAGGACAAAAGAAGGAAAAAGGAATGATGATAAAACAGAAATATAAAGTTGAGAGGAGAAAGGAAAAAAGAAAAAAAATCTTTCGAAAGAAGAGAGTAAATTGCGAAGAAAATTAGGGAAATGAAAAAAAGATCAGTTGAAAAAATTACTGAGAGAGAAAGAGAGAGAGAGAGAGAGAGAGAGAGAGAGAGAGAGAGAGAGAGATAACGTGATATGGTAAGTCCAAGTTATAAAGAGAACGAGAGGTTAATTTCTGGGAAAGGAGAGAGAAAGAGAGAGAGAGAGAGAGAAGAAAAATAGACATAGGGCCTACGGGAATGGCCTGCTGACCTCTGAGTAACTCAGGATTAATCAATCGTTGTAGGTCAGTCAGTCATGAGTGAATGACTATGGTAATTAAAATGACTTGAAAAAACCGGGATTTCAAGCTAGTTCTACCAGGCTTAACATTGAAAATCTCAGTTAATTCCCGGAGGGTGCAGAATATTACAAAAAGGTTAGAGCCTGAATTAGTCCGAAATAGAATTCATTACTACCGTTGGAGGAAACATCAACTACGGTCTGAAATCTCAAGCAAACGTACCCCGTTCCTGGAAAGAATATCAATGATTGAAGACAAGACCCGAATCCAACAATATCTGGATAAATCGTACGAATAAGAATTTCACGAGGTCAAGGCTCGCCAAATTACGGATTTTCTTGTTTCGTTTTTTTTTTTTTAAATCTCCAACTGCGTGGAGAGAATCAGTAACACTCCCATTCATTCCAACCAAATGGCGAGTCTGGACATAGTAAATATGTATACAGATGTATCTACTGTTGAGACACTTGCTGTGGCACGGGATAAGCTGGTGAAAGAAATGTTGACTTTCTGTAAGAAACAACCTACTTAAGGATGGGGTTTTATATATATATATATATATATATATATATATATATATATATATATCGACAAGAGGAAGGACAGGCTATGGATTCACTGTTGTCACCAGTTATGGACAACATATACATGGAATACTTCGAAAAGTGGCATTAGGATCTAGATCCCGAAAACTATCCATGTGGCTTAGATATGTAGATGACATTCATTCTCTGGCCTCACCAGGAAGATGTTCAAACATTACTTGATCACCTGAACTCAGTCTGACCATCTATACAGTTCACTATGAAGAAAGAACAAGATAATAAATTGCCCTTCCTCGATGTATAAGTAACACACACAGAGCAAGGATTCAGGTCATCTGTGTACCGTAAGCCCACCTTCACCGAACAGTACCTCAATTTCAATTCCCATTATCCGTATAATGCGAAGAACATCGAGCAAAAGCCATTAGTAGCGACATTGATGCATATAAAGAAGAAATGATTAGTTCAAGACAACTTCCATTGCAACAACAACCCAGAGAGCATAACATCGGCTCCAAGAAATCCGGATAGGAAGGTAGAGAACGATACCCGAAAACTGAGCACAGTATATCTTGCCCTTTGTCAAAGGAGTTGCCGAAAGGATTCCAAAAGATATGTAGTCCATATGACATCAGGACAATATTCACAAGTGGCTCAACTCTCCGGAGGTATCTCTTCCGGGTCAAGTTCATAACAGAATTTAACATGACCATGAACTGTGTGTACTCCATCCCTTACAGTTATGGTAAAGTATACAAAAGCGAGACATGCCATTAACTAAAAGCAAGCCTAGAAGGACACCGAAAAGCAGTAGTACGAGGTGAAATTGAAAAGTCGGATATGGCAGATCATATATGGAAGGAAAAAGGAAACCATTTGCCCTTATGGGATAAAGTTAAACTAATTGATAGAGATGAACACTGGAGAATTAGATGCCTTAAGGAATCAGCACATATGTTGGGCTACAGTGACCTGTTGAGTAGAACAAGTCTAGAGATTGATACAATATAGGAACCAACAATCAAAAAGGTTGAATAAAAAGAAAAAAAAATTTTTAAATAAAAATAATTATAAATCGAGCACAGGTAAAAAATCATATATGATAATTGTTATTCATAGTGATGTAAGAACATTCAGTTTATAAGTTCCAAAAATTCACTCTGAAATGTTCAGCAGGACACATAGCATAACGGTTAGAGGCGTTGGTTCCCTAATCTTCTAAGTGACAATCATCTGGAGGTTCAATCCTCATTGCAGGTGAGTAACAATAGAGGAATACTTAACACTTGTACCTGGTTATGGTTAACGGAATCAGAGTAAACGAAACCGTAGATTAAATAAAGGACATGGTATAAGTTCCCGAGTTCGACAAGAAACGCCTGAAGAAAGCCGGAGGACATATTGGCCGAAACATTGTAAATATAACATATAAAAATGAAGACAATAGTCCGAAAATCCTGAGTGCTTATCATTTGGCACTTTGTCTCTATTGACTTCATTTTCTCCCTCTCTCTCTCTCTCTATATATATATATATATATATATATATATGGGGGCAGGATCATTCAATACCTACAGTGAATTTTGTCTAAGGTATTGGCAGTTACAAGCACAGCATGACCTTTTTTTATTGATCACAGAGCCCGGAACTTTTTTTTTTACTGGAGAGTCAGTATGTTTCTACTCTATGGACTGTCTTTTCGACTCAGGCTTGTTGTAACATGCCTATGTTTAGCCCATTTGTAAACATACTTTAAGTTAAAACATGACTCTCCATACACATCTTCAGGAAATTAAGCCTATCAAAAAGTCACCTTATTTATTGAATGACCCTCGTATATAAATATGTCTGATGATTACGCTCTACGTGAAACTTTAAGTAATGAACTTCAAGATTTCATAATTCGAATCTTTTTGCTTTTACATGTAAAAACTTATCTTTTTATGTAAAAACGTATCTTATTTGAATTTCTTTATTCGTATATATATATATATATATATATATATATATATATATATATATATATGGAGAGGTGCGTGTGTGTATAATGATCATCATCATAATGAGCAATGTGAAATTTCCTGTATGCTTCTTACACTATTTTTAACTTCTGTCATTTTAAAGCAATTAATGCATGAACATAATAAATGAATACTACTTTGATTCGAACGTCGGACCCGACCGTAAACAAATAAGTGAGATTTTCAGTTTGCTAGAATTCTACGGTTTGATCAGGGCAGTAAAATCAACATTGAAATTCAAGAGAGCGTATGGATAATACACTGATCCCCGGCAGAGGGCTTTGGAGCGACACTTTGATCTGCACTGATACTTCTCTTTAATCCTCAGTAGAAATACCAATCTATTTGTTAATAATTCTGCCGTCTTTAATGAATATCATGCAAGCATAAGTCTTAATGAATACAGCTTAAAATGTCTTCCATATGATCTTATATATTTGATCATGAAGAATCTGTATTGGACACTTTAACTTTGAAAAAATAGAGAATGGACCAGTTGTTGTAAATGTTGTAAATTAGAAAACAAAAAAAAAAGCATAATACAAATACATTGAATATTAAAAACAATTTTGGTTCGTGATTTTCATTTGTGTTTTATTGTAACAGGTAAAAATTATGTTGGCTTTTCTTATTCAATGATGAACAAGGGAAATGTTTGATTGGTTTAATTTAGTTGTGTTTAATGGCATATCAACTCTTGATGGCTATTTAATGTCAAATTCTGTTTATACATACATATGCATTATATATATATATATATATATATATATATATATATATATATATATATATATATATATGTGTGTGTGTGTGTGTGTGTGTGTGTGTGTGTGTGTGTGTGTGTGTGTGTGTGTGTGTTTTAACGAATAGTTTATCGGTAACAATTTTTCGATGAGTCCGAGCTCGTTTGTTCGCACACAGTTAAATGGTTTCAAGTATTCCTATTAAACATTGATAATTCTGTTTATCAAGTATTTCTATCTAATTTAGTATAAATCATTTTTTAATCACAGTTTATAATATCAATAATTTCTTAGCAAGCTGTTAAATGGTTTCAAGTATTGCTATGCAACACTGATAATTATATTTAATCAATATTTTATTTATATTTAATTAAAATTTATTTATATTTAATTAATATTTATTTATTTATATTTTATTAATGGTCACAGTCAAATGATTTCAAATATAGTAAATGATAGAATAGTTCTATTTAGCCCATAGATGAAACCCTAACAGATACAACCCCTCGGAACCATAGTGGAATTCTGAGAAAAGACAATGGAGGAGTACTCCACATTTCCCAAAGCTTTAGGACTGGAGTCTCACCATCAGATTGTTTAGTGTCATAAGGAAGCGTAATCAGCATATTCAACAGTTACATCCGACAGAGCTCAGAAATTTTTAAAGTGTTGGGCTCACTCAATTTGAGTGCAATGGTGGGATGCTGATAATCTGGTCAAGAGTGCTAGTCTCTGTTGTTTCAATGAGAAGGAACAAATAAATTTGTTAGGTTCTCATCTATGGGAGGGGGTCAAATAGATTTGGTTAATAATTATTTGTATTTCATTGGATCGCATGCAAAAAAAAGTCCAAAGAAACAACTCCACAAAAAATGTACTTGCATGTACAACCACTCCGGGTCAGGATGGGTCTGTATCATCAAATACAAATAATAAACAATATGATAATTAGTATTAGATAGGAATACTTGAAACCGTGTGTAAATTATTTGAATTAGATAAGTATAGTTGATATTCAAGTGTCTGCAAAAAACTCCTAAGAAACAATACCACAAAAAATGTACATATAAATGAAAGTGATTCCCTAACCTCTTGGCATCAGATAAGCCAAGACGAATTCAAATGCCGTAAAAATCAATCGATCAATCAATCATTAAAATGTTCTGAAAATTATCGATCAATAGGTCGGAATAAAATTAATAAAGAGAAGGATTTTCGCTCAAAAGGATCATCACATAAAATCAGTGAAAGAGAGAAAGTTCTTTTGGAATATTGAACATAAACATAAACGAAAGGAAAAAAAAAATTGAATGTCAAAACATCTTTTAAAATTTGATTTATCAAAATGTCCCAACTCAAATTTAATAACGAAAACAGCTGTCGTACTGATTTTACCCTTGCAAGATTTAAATAAGAGAAATTCTTAAGAACAACTATGTTTAAATCAACACCTGTTTGTTTAATATGCAATCAATAAAGCCTCGTTCAGTTAAATGACAATTATAAACATGAAGACATTAACTTGTTAAATTTTGTAAGGAATCAGAGTATTCCATTTGATTGAAGCTCTGACTTTCACAAGACGGGAGATATTTTGCAAGGAATCTTCACCTTCTTATTGACACCTTTACTTTTTTCAATTTCTAAAATAAAGAAATGATTGATTTAATCACAATACTAATTTTTAAAAAAAGATGCTTATCATATTTCTGCTTTTCAGATTAGTTTCAATTATAAATTCAAATGTTTTCTTGAAATAATGCGTTGTTTTTTCTTGGTGTAAATGACCAGGAAAACGCTAATTACTTTTTTTAATGCAAATATGCACAACTTCCGAGTGTTGATGGCTATCAAACTAGTTCTGATATTGTTTTGGATTCAATTCTCAGAAGGGACCAAATTCCAAGATTGACTTCATGTATATATTTACCCAACCTCTTCGCTATGATTGCCCAGTCGGCTGGGGCCGTAGAATACACCGACTGCTTCTCTGCAGAGGGGTAAGACCCCCCCCAACGAGTGTCCTGGATATGACACTAAACAATCTGATGGTGAGGTTCCAGCAGTGCTGGAGCTTTGGGGAATGCGGAGTACCCCTTCATTGCCATCGCTCCCAGGTCCACTCTGGCCCGGAGTGGTAGCACCTGATAAGGGTCCTATCTATGGGTTAAATAGAACTAACAGCATACTTATGCTAAACTGAAATGTTTGATTAAACTGAATAGCTTGAAATAGAAACGTTTTTGAGAATTAACCGTACTTACACTTAAACTGCGTGCTTATGCTTAACTGAATTATTTCAAATAGAACTGTTTTTCGACATTAAAACTGTATTTACACTTAACTGAATTATTACAGATGACTGCTTGAATAGTTTGAAATGGAAATGTTTTTGACAATTAAACTGTGTACTTATGCTAAACTGAACTGTTTTCAATAGAACAGATTATTTACATAAAAATGGATTTGGCGTTAAATAACCTACAAAGGTTGATATGCCATAAAACCCAACAAACCAAACCAAATCTTCGCTATGAGATACAAGGTCGATTTTTAAGCGAATTAAAATTGTCTGAAATTCCGAGTTTGCCCAGTCAAATCTGCTTTTTATTCAGAATTGGGAAATAGATTCATGATTTTCCCAAGGGCATTAGCATGAATGAAACGTCAACAATCTCGTTCAGGATTTGAATTCCAATCACCGATTTCATTTCCTACGATCATAACCATTACGCTAAGAGCGCTTCTCAAGATTGACTTCATGTAACAATGATTCATTTTTAGAAATTTCAAAAAATTAAATGTAAACAATTAAATGTTAACAATTAAGTTGATATCGTAAATTTAAATAACAAAAATGAGCTAATCTGTTAAAATAAAGAAAAACGGACGCTGATATGCAATATTTTTTCATGAAATTAGTTATAAACTAAAAGCTGGTAATGCTACCAAATAGTAAAAAATCTTTAGTATTTGATTACAAAAAATAAAAACTGTATTTCAGAATTAATAGCTAAACTAATACTTTTGAGGCAAAACCCGCCTACTCAAATTTTTTCGGCATCAATTGCTTGTTTTTTTCCGGGGGGCGGGAGTTCACTTGGCTGCATTGCTTAATTGCAGGCTTGATTCAGTTGCCGTAATGAAAAATGATCGATTTAATAAGCCTGAAGTGAAGCTTCATTGAAATATAATACAACTGCGGTCCATGTTAGGGTGATTTTGTTGTTTTTGTTTAATCCATTTGCGGGTTGATTCTGGGGGGGAGGGACTATGGTTGACTTCTCCATATCTACATTTCCGAAGTACGTTGTCCAATTGCCAGCATCATCAAATTGCTTTCGTTGTCCAAATTGTTTTCTTCCACTTTTGGTCAAGACTCGTATATCATATTTCTTTGCTGCTGAGGCTTCTCTTCCTGCTCAGCTACATTTTCATTGTATTTATTTATTTTTTTTTTTTGTTGTATTTAACAGCAAGACTTAAAAAAAAGGAACATCATGTCTATTGTTTGTTAAAAGAGGACTTTATTGCAAACCTTCCATTAGTGTTTTCCTCTAAAACGATGGAGCAATTTAGTCGGTAATGGCATCCTATCATATATGGTTGCGTGTTTAATAACTTAATAAAATCGCTTGTAAATATTCTCCTCAAACCAACCTCCCACTAAAGGGAATCTTCATTTCCATTTTGATTTCTTTGTTTATTTATTTGTTTCCGTAAATAATTTCTTTTATTGTTTTAGTTTTATGACTGAACAGTTTATTTGTAGTTTGGCCTTTTGACATTCTTATTCAACCTCAAAGATTTATTTTCTTGCCTCCGAAATAAACGTGTAAATTGCGCTCTAAACACATAAGTATCAGTTTAGATTGACATGCCTGCGTTAGAATTTTTTTCATATTGAGTATCATTTTAAACATCTTGGAAGTAAAATCAAAAAATACTGTCTAAGAGCAAATGCATTAAAACTCTTTTTAAAAAGTTTAGATAGACTGAAGAGAAACTGTTTACTACGGCTGCTGCTACCACTACTACGACTACTACTAATACTACTACTACTAATAATAATAATGATGATGATGATGATGACGACGACGACGATGATGATGATGATTTTTTTAGATAAAAGATCGTCCCGACAATGCGTCAACTGATCCTGGAAATGTACACACCCAAAATCTGATGCTTTTCTTGGCCCTTTTTAACGTCTGTCAGATTTTTAATAGAATAGAAATATCAATCAATGCAAAATGCAGAAGGAAATTTCTTTTATTCTCGGCTGTTTTCCTAAACAAAACAAAATTTCTCATCTCCGTTCGGAACATTCGAAATAAAATATGAACGAGAAAAAAATAAAAAGATAAAAAAAAGTCATAACGTCTTTTGTGTTCGAGTGAACCGTGAAAAAATAGAATGAAAGTCTTTTTGCAATTGTTACTCTTTTTTTTCATCTGTTTTCCGTCATAAAAAAAGTGTCAGTGATAATTATGTCTATTCAGCAACAAGCAGGTTTACTTTAGTGATAGGAATAGAAGCATGGTTTAGAAAGAAACAAAGAAAGAAATAAAAAAAGAAAATTCACATGAAAAAAAAAAAAAGATATAAACAAAAAGCGAAAAAGAGTCGATATTTCTAAATAAGGAATTTAATGGCCAACAAAACGTTTCTGTTCATTTTGGACGTTTCTTTCTGGTATGGAGAATCTTTGTAAAGATTTCAAATCTGGCATCTTCAAGCTAAAATGACTATGTGAATTGACAAATTCTTCAATTCTTTCAAATTTATTTTCTCTTTATTCCTTTTCGACTTTGTCTTTTTGATTCAAATGGCATTTTATTTATTTCAGTTTTAACACTAAAAAAGTCGCTTACTTTAAGTGAGCCCGCTTATCAAATGTCAACCTTCCCTATCTCTCTTGCTATTCAAGTCAGTTCAGATCTATCAATCTATCGAGTTGACTTATTAATTTGACTTAGGTTAAATAAGAAAAGCTGTAAAAGATTGTGTTGTGCCATTCTTACTCGTGGATAGTGCTTATCTACCTTGAAAATCGGCATTCAAAATCCTCGCTTTTTCTTGGGGTTGAACACTGACCATTTAGTACCAATGTGAGTTTTGCAACGTGTATTGCAATACAGTGGCTGTGTTCCTGTTTTTGTAAAAACTGACCAACTCATATAAACTATATCTTTATGACTCATTCTCTCCTCCTCCTCCTCCTTCTCTTTATCACTTCTTACTCCAATCACTACCCACTCTTTCCTAACCATTCTATTTATGACTCTCATTTCTATCTCTTTTCTTACCCACTCCCTCTCTTATCTCTCTCTCTCTGCCTCGTGATGTAATAACAAAAGTGATTGATTGCAACCTCAAAGCAAACGAATTTGAACTATTTGCTCATTTTCGGTCTAATACCCCTGGGGAAAGTATGAACCCCCTTATGCCTGCGGCTAAGGGGTTAAATAGTATCACTGCTATTCTTCAACAAGGATGGCTTTGGCATTAAATAACCCACAAAGGTTGATAAGCATTAATGAAACAAACTAATCTTTTTTAGATTAACACTTCTTACTATCGCTACTCACTTTGAACTTCTCTTTCCTTTTTTCTTTTCTTTTTCTTCTCCTCGTCTCTCTCCCTTCCTTTTTCTTTCCTCCTCTTTCTTTCACTCACTCTGTCTCTCTTTTACCTTTCTCTCTTTTATCACTTTTTCCTATTCTTTTGCTTCACAAACACTATGAATCTCTTTTCCATCACTTCTCTCCACTTCGCATTCTCTCTTCTCTCTTTCCTTATAAATCCCTCTCTTTCTCCCTCTCTTTAGCTCTCTCTCTCTATCTCTCTCTCTCACACACACACTCTCTTTCTCTCTCTCTGTCTTTCTGTCTCTGTCTCTCTCTCTCTCTCGTCTTCGTGAACAAAACCCTCTTGGAGAATTTATCATTAGATGAAGTACTGTCTGTTGTTATTCAATTTTTACAAGTAATTTTTTCATGTAATTTTTTGTCTTATCATTATCTTTCACCAATCAATAGTAATCAACATGAATCGTAAATAAATACCAACGGCTTGAGAGTTAAGATAAAAAGCAACAAAAATACGATGGAACGAATACAAGAAAAAAATTAATGATTGATAATGCTTCACTGGATAAGACATTCAAAATAACATATCGAGTAGTCCAACTAATGTATGTGTGTGAAGATGGCGGTGTATAAGACATTTTTGAAAATAAAAAAAAAATGAAAATAGTATGATTAGATTTCACTTCGATGGTTTAAATGATAAGATAGTTTCCTGAACGTGAAGGCTTCATGACAAAAAGGGAAATTTAAATTTAAATTTGGCCTGAGGTATATTCTTTATTTCCCATCATCATTGCTAACTAACCAGCGTGGAATGATGAATTGTCAGGTGCTATAAGAGTTTTTCATGTTGTGAAAAAAAGAGGTAACTTTTCTCTTTCTTTTCGAATTATAAACCAGAAGAAAATTCGAATTGATCGTTCGAAATCTGCTAAAAGAGTTGGGATTTTTGAAAAAGCTTGGGATTGTTTTCAAAGTTATAGATAATATATCTTTCTGGTAAAAATTCATATTAGTAAGGCACCTTGTGAAGATGGAATTCATTACCTTGAGATATTTGATTCGCAAGATAAACTAACTTGCTTCTTAAATCTGAATATTAGAATAATCCAATTGTCTGTATGTCCGTCTGTCTCATTGTATTCTTATCTATCTATCTATCTATCTATCTATCTATCTATCTATCTATCTATCTATCTCAATTAATTCCAGTCTATTTGAATGATATATCTAATAATAATTGCATTGATAATTATACAAATGAAAATCAATTAGAATAATTTCAATGAGTGGAATTCTTGCAATCAGACCTTTCAACTTTTTTGATTCAAGATTCTTTAGGACATAACTTGTGATCCTCCATCATAAATTAGTGACATGGCTAATTAACATCAGGTCAAACATTAAGTCAAACATCAGGTCAAACAAATTGACATTTTAAAATGAGTTTTCATCAATAAAAATAATGAGGTGTTTTTTCCAGATATTTTTGCTTTTAAGATTATGATTTTTTAAAATGAATTTGTCATTTTTATAAGCCCGTTCGATCAAAATATCCGTAGGAGTAAGAAATCCTAAAATAATGATTGATTATAAACAAAAAGAGAAAAGAAAACAAAAAAATTCACCTGATCCTGTTGAGTGAAATCAGTTAATTATTTCCCACCTCAAATAAACAGTTTGACTTTCATCTTTAGTATTGTCAGCTTTTTAATAATGCCAATGGGTTGACCAGTTCAGATTGTTTGACTTGGCGCGAAAAAAAAAAAAAATAGAAAGAGAAGCATTAATCAGGCCAGGTGGGCTAATAAAGCTTTATTTGATGTGATCAACTGAAGTGAAAATTTTCCCTTTCGCCGTTTGAGTTGGCGAAATGAATAGAAACAATATTGAAAGTTTCCAGTTTTTATTCGCTATTTCATCTCATTTCATTATTTTTCCTTTGTTGTTAAAAAGAACACGCTGGTGTCAATCGAAATAGAACATTTATTTGCTTCTAGAAAGATCAAGACATCAATTAGTTAAGAGGTTTTCGAAAAATTTTACAACAATCTTAAAATAAAGTTAACAATCAATTAATGCTTTTAATCCTCATCTATTTTTGTTGTCAATAGATATACGCAGTTCATAATTGAACGAACAGAATTATTGATGGTCTGAAGAATGAGATATATGAACCATTCAGAGTGACAGAGAAGAGGACAGAGAAGAAAGTAAACAGAGAGGATAGAAAAACAGAAGAGAAAAACAGAAAAGAAACAAGACAGTCAAGAAGAGAAAGAAAGAAGAGAAAAAAAACCAAAATGGTAAAAAAGACGGAAAAGAAAGATGTAAGAGAAAGAAAATGGGGAAAGAAAGTCGTTAAAGAAGATTAAATAGAAAGCGAATAGAAAAGAAAACAGAAAAAAAAAACATCTGATAGAAAAGTAAACAGATTGAAAAAAAATGGCAGGTAGCAAATATTTTTCGATTTTAGTCAAAAGATGATTTATTCCCATATTCGCTTTTATTTTATTTTTTGAAAAACTTTTCTCCAAAGTATGTAACTCCCTTCATATTTAAACTTGTGTAGCATCGCTAATATTTTAAAAGTAAAATCATGTCGTGTCCATCAACTTTTGTCTGTGATGTCTTTTTTGTTTATAATGCATTGATTATTTTCGAGTCAGAAACATAAAGTGCAACAATCACACCACAAAATAATGAAATTATCATAAAGATGAATAGATAAACAAATGCAAAAAAAAAAACAAACTTATATAAAAGAGTAAATACTTTTTATTATTGATGACATAAGCAGCTTTTAATTTTAACTAAATTCATAAAAAAAGATCATTTTTATTGTATTTAAACCGCTATTGATACCAACGTACATTTTATCTTAATTCATCAAAATTGGCTGTTTTTGTTAATTGAATTTACTATGCTAAATTTAATTGGTGACAAAAATGGGCTGGGGAGAGAGTGGAACAATTGTTAGCTATCTAGGTTAGCGGACCATTTTCAGTGAAACCGATTCTTAAAGAGTGCTCCATACATTTGACTTTGTACCACACTAAGCTAAATTTAATAAATGACTACATAGAAATGTAGTTTCCGTTATGGTCTGTGAATCGTGGCATAGTTCATTTTTCCGTTTGTCGTTGATATAGAATTTTATGGCACAATAGAAATAGGATTTTATTTTATGTTAAATTCATTTTTGTATTTTCGATTTTTCTGTTGATGTAGTAAAAATAGAATTTTTGTGATTTTAGTTTTAGATTTTTAAAATTTTATTTTTTTGTTAAGAATGGAAAATACTGAATGTCTATGTTTTATTGCTAAAACATATTTATACTCTAAATATTTTGTTAAGGAATTCTTGAATTTGCATTTGGTTTTGTAAAAAATAGATTTTTACAGTAAGATATATTTAAAGTTACAAGGAAGACGATCGATTGCCAACTTTTGTTTAATATTAAGAAAGTATTGGACACAGACAAGAAAATTCAGGCAAAACAATGTTTTGAATATTTTAAAAGTACAAATATTACTGCAATTTATCTATAGATGAATAAACTAACGTTAACGTTTTTTTTCATAGCTTCTCTTTTTCGTAATTTCATGAAATAAGAAAACACTGAAAACAGCTACTTTGAGTTCGATTCTGAAGAAATATCGATCTGAAGTCTACAAAAGTTTGACATCAAAGAATCAATAAATAAATGAATATATAAAAGTTTTATTCGATCAGATCATTAACATATGTTTTCAGCCAAAGACCGAATCTTGAGTAACCGGATAGAGTTGGTTTATTTAATTGTTTGTCAGTGACAAGCACAAAATGGCTGCTGATATCGTCTGATGAAAATGGCTATTCAAGTCGTCTGGATAACTTCCGGAATTGAAACTACTCCTATAATTGCTTACTATTTATTTCACGAGGTGGACTGGGGGGTTCTAATTTTATACGGATCAATGTATTTATAAATTTACCCAGACAAACGTCTGCTTTGAGCATATTTATTCTGTGTAGTCAAGATAGAATGCTTGGATTAAAAACAATCAAAATATATGCATCTACAGTGAAAAATGCATGTGTACACTCTGTGACAAATATATGTGGACACATTATAACAAATATATGTGGACACACAAGGATAAATACATGTAAGCTGATATTGACGAAAGCGTGTGAACACACAGGGACAAACGTTTGTAGATTGTGAAGAAAAAGTGAATATCGGTACTCAGAGACAAAGGATAGGTAGGCAGACTGCGAAAAGACTGTGTGGTAAGAGCATGTTGACACGAAGTTTGATGACCATCATAAATCATAAAAGCGTTGTTGACTTTAAGCAGAGTAAGTTCCGTAGAAAGGTATTTTAGATCATCTTCAGGGTAGGAATTATGAATTTAAAATAATGATTTGAACGATACAGAAAAATATTGGAGTAAGAGATAGAAATATCAATTTTAATTAACGCTGTTTGTGTAAAATGAAATTTTTCAACATTATTTTGGCAAGATACACTGGCTCCATCTGTCCACCGTATTTCTCTTTTTCTTCACGCTATTTCTTTTTCTCTCCTTTTCCCCACTTTTCCCTCCTTCATCTTATTTTTTCTTTCTTTCGTTCTCTACCAATACAAACCAACATTTTTAAAAATTTAAGTCTCATAACGTAATATTTTTCCAATATTTTTCAAATATTTTTCTGTATCGTCTAAACCATTATTTTAAATTCATAATTCCCACCCTGAAAGTAACCCAAAATATCTTCTACCTGAAATTTTCGTAATTTCATAACTTAGATAGTTTGATTCCTAGTGGTCGAAACACGTCAGAGGAATTTAACTAATTTCTATTGATAAATTTTCTCATCAATTTATATGTATTTCCTTTTCATTTTCTTCTTTTTACAACATATCTGTCTGATGTGACTTCACATCATACTCATATATATATATATATATATATATATATATATATATATATATATATCAACAAGAATATAAAGAGTATAAAGATTCTTACGACTTAAAAAAACAAACAAAAAAAAAAAACAATAAAAATAATATTCAAGCCGCTATTACCAAAATGTCTTGCATTTAAATATCCCATTTCTTTTTATATCTGATAGATAAACAATAAGTAAAAACTGACCACTAAACATTTTCATAAAAATCAGTGCAGTTCGAATGTTGCAGCTTTTAGAGTAGGCGGCACCCTTAAATTGGTTTCTTGGTTTGGTTTCTTTGTTTAATGGCACATCAACCTTTGTAGATTATTTAATGCCAAAGTTATTCTCCTAGAAGAACAGTAGTTATACTATTTAACCCATAGCTGGGAGGATAAGGGGGGCTCATACCTTTCCCAAGGGTATTTGCCCGAAAGTGAACATAATAGCGCGACTGGAGTACGACCTCGCTTACTACGATTCCGCAGTCCACCGCTTTAACCATTACACCACGAGGACACCCCCGCACCCTTAAATCTGCTTACAAATTGTTACTTAGTTCAGCTTAGTCTGGTACAAGACTACAAGTATCATTTATTTAATGAGGAAAGGATTTAAAACACAGAAGTAATAGACTAGCTCGTTAACCCTTACCTCGTGGTGGGATAGTTTCTGATTTTTACTTAAGCAAGTTCTTTCGGTGTTGATTCCTTTCATCAAATTTTTTTTCTTCATACGGGAAGCACAATTATTTTCAGTAATGATTATCACTTTCCTACTGCTTTAGCGAGAAATCAGATTTGCATTTTTTGAAGATGAAACTTCATCAACTTATAGACCTTTAATTTTCATGCGTGTGTGTACACAGAGCGAAAGACAGAGAGACAGAGAGAGAGAGAGGTGGGGAGGAAGAAAGAGAGAGAGAGTGAGAGAGAGAGAGAATAAGTCTTTCGCTAAAATTAACTAAATCAAATTAAGCTCAAAGGGACCTTCGCGCTGACTGAATTTACCACAAACTGACACAGAAAAAAGGAAAAACGATTATGGCGAGGGATTGTATTTTTTTTGTCTTACTTTCGCTTTTAATCAACTCAACAAAGTTAAGCACACGTTAAAATACACACACACACACACACACACACACACACACACACACACACACACACACACACACACACAGGTATAAGATTATGATTCCGTATTACTTGTTCAGTGACTCCGAGTTTCATTTCATACCACAAATTCCTCAGACGGAAATTGGTGTAAAGTAATTTGACTTCCATATTTTTTTTTAAATGGATCATGTAAAATGTCGTGATCATTACTGAAGTAAATATCAATAATGCATATATATATATATATATATATATATATATATATATATATATATATATATTCCAAGAAAAAACAAGATTCAGTCACATTAGGATAATAAATTTATTTCTATCCTGTTAAAAGCATTGATATAAATCAATGCTCTAAAAATTAACAGAGCTTCATCAGATCTAAATATAAAATGGAAATAAAATAAATTTAACACATTTACAACTAGACAGGGAGAGAGAACAAAACTATTTCTCCTATCTATTAAATGTAGCCTAAACCTTCAAGTAACAATAAGTATCAAGAATTATGATATGTAAAACTACATCCGGTGTCATCCTACTTCAAATCTAACAGAGACAACAATAACAGTTACAGTAACACATGTCAAAAATTCAAACATTTATTACAAAATTATTCAGACGATCTAAATTTTGTATATCATTTTTTATCTTTTATCATAAAACCCCCCAAACAACTGAAACTAATGTGAATTAATGGTTAAACCTATCCAAATTACAATAAAGTTCACTTATTTAAATGACAAATTCCAATATCTTTATCAATTTAATAAATCATATTTAATCCTTTTCTGTTTATTCATTTATTTAATCATTCACCTATTTTTTTAAAATAGTCTTAATTGATTTTTATGCCCACATCTAGCTATTAAATCACATCTCTGATTTAATAGGTTACCAGGATCAGGGTATAACATTTGTATCTTTTCTTCCAGACACAAATTACATCTACCATCAAAGCAGCTCGGAGTAATAGATCTTTTCAACATTCTCCATTGAATTTCAGAAGTTAAACCCTTATTTTTCAACTACCAAAAATGTTTGGATAAAGCTGTTTGATTTTTCAAACGTTCATGAGAGAATATGATTATTAAATCCTAATTCCCAACTAACCGATGAAATTCCAATATAAATTTTTTCTATCATTAATATTTATATTAATATTTTTTGTCATAATATTTTCCTTTAGGAAAACATCATTGATATTTTCCTTTGGGAAAATGATAGCTTGATATATTAGAGAGGCGGGTAGAAGATACGTGAAAACTAAATTGGTAGAGTATTTATATATTTATCATGACATTTCATTCTGTGTAAATTTCATCTGATAATGGTTTTGAAATGTTCTTACATTTTAAGAAAAATATCTAGAAAAAAGTTACAACAGCTTATCAGATTATCATGGGAGCACAATTATGCACGCCAGTCGATATGAATCTTTTAAAGGTGGAAATCGAAAAACATTCAAAATTGGCTTAATGATAGTAATTTTTGTCATTGAAAGATTTCAAATTTTTACTGTTTTTTTGTGAAATATTGTTAATGATGAATTATAATTAAATGATACAATAAAATTAGTAAATGTTGAGGATAAATTTTGTTATTCTATCATTTTGTTATAATATTCTTGTCAGTGTATAGTAGTAGAAGGATATTATTCGGGGACGTTTTGATGACGTGACACTATCAACTTATGAATATGCATATTTACACACACACACACACACACACACACACACACACACACACACACACACACACACACACGTGCTCTAAAAATATGCACACATATAAAAGATGAATGAGAGGCGAGATTAGCAATGCAGCAAGTCTTATCAGAATGCTCAGAGTCAAATTGCCAAGTGGATACCACGCTATATGAAGGTGCCCGTGGTGTAGTCGTTATCGCCGTAGGAAATGAACACGGCGATACGAGTTCAAATCCTGGACGAGACTGATTGCATTTCACATAGCACTAATACCCTTGGGAAAGGTATGAATCCAAATATTCTCCCTCCAGCTATGGGTAAATAGTAGGACAGACTAGGTTCTTCAGCCTTGGTTAAGCAACTAGTCTAGGAGAAGGGAAACTCTGAATTCAAACCTGTTAAACTCCGCTTAAAATTGACCTTGTGTCATATCCTGCCCGCTACCACGCTATATGAACCACCAACACTCCATTCCGACCTCAACGAATACTGCCGATCGTCAGAAAAGTTGATGCATAATAATCATCATCATCATCATGTCGCGCCGCCAGCACGGATATCCCTGACCCTCTCTCGCCACTTCTCCCTATCATTCATCACCTCCGGCAGGTCTTCAGGGTTACATCCTGTGTCCTCACATAGTTGCTGTATGTAAGTTCGTGCTGGTCGTCCTGCTTTTGCACATCCATATGTGGGGGTCCACAGGAGTACATCGCTTATGAGCTCGTCCTTGCTTCTCCAGCAGTGTCCCGCGTGTCTGGTTCGTCTAACTTGTATAGTTTTCGTGATGGGGGGCAAGTGTCCGTATAGTTGGTGTCTCGTGGGGTGTTGTCGCCAGGACTTGTTCAATACTGCTCTCAACATTCTTGCGTAATTTCCGTCTAGTTTCCTCTCCAGCCGTTTAGTTAGCGTCCATGTGGTGCATCCATATAGCAGTATCGACACAACCGCTGCCTGGAAGAAACTGCGTTTCATTTTATCGGTTAGGTCCGACTTCCATATGATCGAGAGCCTATCGATAGCTGTCCATGCCTTCGTCAGTCGTGTGTCGATGTCTTTTTCGGTTGATGAGACGCTACTTCCTAGGTAGGTGAATTTGTCTACTAGTTTCAGTGTGGCAATGTTGCCTGTTTGGTTGTAACACATATATTCAGTTTTGTTTGCATTGACATGGAGGCCAATGCCAGCTGCGGCTCGTTCCAGACTATGCAGTAGTGTCTCTGCTTGATTAGGCGTATTCGCTAGTAACGCCAAGTCATCAGCGTAGTCGGAGTCCGTGATTGTTTTTGCGGGGTACCTTTTGCTTCTTCTCTTAGTCAGCTCGAAGCCATTTTCTCTGATTTTGTTGATCGAAGTCCTAAGCACATAGTCTAGACAGATGATAAAGAGGTACGGGGCTAGTGTGTCGCCTTGTAGTACTCCTGCAACAATGTCGAAGTATTCCGTGTCTCCATCTGGTGAGCGTACTTTCACTTTGGTGTTTCTGTAGAGAATCATTATCGCTGCTACGGTCTCTTTTGGTAGGCCGTATGCTAGTAGGATTTGCTCCATCTTCCCTCTGTGTATGGAATCGAAGGCTTAGGTAAAGTCGACAAATAGTAATGTCGCCTGAAGGTTTTTTGCCCGAACGCCTTCAAGGATTCTACGGATGGTCAGTATTTGTGAGGTTGTGGATCTATTTCTCCGGAAGCCATAATAAAACTCAGGTTATTTAATAGTTTGAATCAAAGAGATTAAAGTCGATTTGATAGGTTTTCAGTATTTTTACTTTTCTTATTAAGCAACTCGCCAGCTTTATTCATTTTAATTAAACTTGTGATCTGCTTCCAACTGATGTTTTTACCTTTAGATTATCTCCCCTTTTTAGCATATTTCGAAGTTTCACCCATGTAATTTTTTTTTGTTTCCCAATTTTTGCGAGGAATTGTCTTATTTGGTTTGTTATTGTTTATTATTTGGGATTTTCTTCTGACGACTTTTAATGTTTAAAATTTTCACACTTTTCCCCCGGCTGCTCCGTTTCCGAACCATCGTACTTTGTCTTGTCCTAATTATGTAGCTCCACTCCCACGTAGGGCTCGTAGGCTTGTGTCCGAGTCTAAAATACTGGAAAATAGTCGGCTTTCCAACCTTAGAAGTGGGGTCGGGTGGGTAACCAACGGGATTTTTTTCCTTGGATGAATTTTATTTTTTTTTAATTCTTGCCAGCTATTTTGACTGTTTAATGTATTAATTTGTACATTTGTTCATGAATCCAGATTTTTTTTTTTTTTTTGGTGGTGGTGGATGGGAAATCGTTCTTCAAAACTGACTGAATCAATCCTTCGAAAATACCTAATATTGTTCTTCAAGGATTTTTATTTAAAATATTCGAGTAAAAAAATATTCGAGGAATTACTAATTCCGTCCCACCACACACACAAAAATATCAAGTCTATACCCCCTATAATGTAACATAAATCCCTATTTACCTCTAAGACCCCCACCTTTTATGACCTTAATCAAATCAAATTCATTTACAAAATCTTGATAAGTCTGCTATAAAGTTAGAATAGTCGTGAACCCAAATGAGAGTGGAATTCATGCGATATTGAATTGCTAACAATCATCAATGGATTAAACCAAACTTAAGTTTGGAATATGGTCACGTTTACAAAGCAGGAATTGTGTAATGAATTCAGTCGTTAAAAACTGTGAACTGATTTTGAGTAGGAACTATTGTACTTCCGGCTCATTGGCTGTTTGTCAATGGTCCGGGAGACTGGGGTTCCATCCCAGGTCGAGTCATACCAAAAACTAAAAAAGAAAATGGTACTTGATGCCTCCTTCCAGAACACTCAGCATTATAAGGTATAGATCTTGACTTAGTGGGGGCAATCCAGGAAAAGGAGTAGTGCCCTCACCTACACCTGCCTAGAAGCTATTGAAAAAGGAAGCCTTCGGGTCGCCCTCAACTATGGTGGGCCAACTTTTATTTTTATATTGATCTAAGCGTATTTTTTGCTAAATGATTTTAAATCTGAATAAATCTCATCTTATCTCTTTTGTTTGGTTCGAATTCAATGTATAGCGCAGTTTTTCAACTGTACACATCACAAAGTAACGCCCCTTTTTAGGTCTAAATTTGAGCTTACTTGAATGTATTCCAGTGTCGGTGGTGTTCGCGTCTGTAAAGATCTTGGTGTTAGAGACCGGTCGAATGTGGAGTGGTGAAAAGTTTTACAGGAAGTAAATTATTTCCTTGAAAACCATTCAATAGTTGATGACCCGCCAGATATTTGTACACTTAACAGAAATAAGCAAAGAAATAAGATATTTCATAATAGATTTATTGAACGCTTAGTTGATTTTTAACGAATTTTCTCCCGTTCAAAGATTTTCAATGACAACGAATAGGTTATATTTACCTACTCTGCTTTGCTTAGTCTGACACAAGACCACAGTTGTGAGGACACGTAAAGATAATCAAAATCAAGTGTCTTTGATTATGACATTAAACTGAGATTCCAGTTCTGGGAGGTCTGCTGAGTGTGGAATACCCTTTCATTGTCATTACTCCCAGGTTCACTCTGACCTGAATTGTTGGTACCAGCTTGTGTCCCATCTATGAGTCAAATTGTTATATTCTCATATGCAGTATCATAACTACACGATAAATAAACAGACGAGGAAGACTTCTTTATAAAATATATGTACCTCTCACTTTATTGTAAGGGTTCGAAAAGGGTTACTCAAGGTTTGCGTGTGAGAGGGAGCTGGAGACTGAAAAGAACTGCAATATTTTGACCCCTACTCTTATGGCCGTCAGCGTTGTGTCTTTCTTGTTCTCCTGATGCTCAACCGGAGGCCCAGCGGCCCAGCTCTCTGCTGGATGATAGCTTTCTTTACTGCATCTTATCAGCATCTTCTCTGGACCCCAATTCATCAGGGCCCCAAGCCCCTTCGGCCAAGTGTGGCTTTCCCTACCACTTCTCGTCTGTAACTCCGTCTCCAACTGTAACTGGGACTGCAACTTCTGTTTTGACTGAGTTATATAATAGTCTAACGTCCACTCGATCGCCTACTTGATCTTTGGAATGGCATGATTGATCGTCATCCATGGGAATAACTGTCATGCAGTTGACAGGTCACTCTCTTCCGGTGCATCAGTCTATGAGTGTATCATGGGCTTTACCTTGTCCCATTTCATCAGCCAAATCCACCCACGCGATCTCTTTCGATTACTGGCCATTGGAATGTGTCACTTCCTTCCGGTGCATCACTTTGGAATGGCATGTTTGCTCGGGCCGAAGGTCAAAACACAACAAAATTAGTATTCTAACGGATCATAAGTAAAAAGAAAATGTAAATATAAACGTACAATGAACACGATTCCCAAATTTCTCAGTATAAAATAACTCTAGACGAGTGGACATGCCATTAAAATCAGTCACTTTTTTTTTAGACTACTCGAATTCTACAAGTGAATCCAAAAATTGCAACCATTTTTTTTTTTAGAAAGTGATGTTAGGTAGTTGATGGATTTATAGGCGCTAAAAGTGAAATCCTTACCAGTTTGTATGTTTAGTTGACCCTCGTATGCCACAAATTCTTACGAAATAAAGTTGTACTCGGGTCAGGAAATCTTCTTTGGTGCTGATATTATGTAACCGAGTTATCATCTGAGGATCTACTCTGAGGAGGTAGAGAATGTTCAAGAAAGTTGTATATTATCTTCTTCCAGCCGAGATAATAAAGGAAAAAAATTAAAACAAACAAATCAGTGAACTTTGTTATAGATGGTGAGAAAGACAATTTTGTTACGTCAGGAGGAGGGAAAGACACAAAGCCAATAGCAAATCATCAAGGCAAAGAAATATTTAATCAATAGGAAATGATTGTGTCTCTGCAAAGAAATCTTTGGTTGTCGCATTCACCCAGTAGAGTGAAACACTATCACTTTTAATGTTTCAATGTCGTCTCCTCTATGCAACTTGTAAACGGCAGTTCAGTTAATTTGTTTTTATTTATTTATTTGTTTTACATTTTTATTTGAGAGTTCTCATTTAGAACAATATACAGAATAGTTATAGCGATCAAAATCGTTGTCGTAAAAAATTTCTGAAATGTCTCTGGATCTACTATCATTTATTCTGGTTGAGGAAGATGAATTGAAATCATTTCATTTTATGTCGGCTAAAAACCAATTATTTTACATCTTCACCAATTCGCAAATTCAAAGTTCGTTATTCATTTGATTCTGTTATTCTATACTCAATTTCAAGGATATTTAAATATTTCCATGAGTTTGACATATAGTATTAATTAGCCAGTTAGTTTTACGGAGGATTAGTAAACTACAGTAGTATGTGTTCCGCAACTCTCTCTCTCTCTCTCTCTCTCTCTCTCTCTCTCTCTCTCCTATATATATATGATCGATAATGTAATTTTCTATATTTATCAGTGATAGAATATATATACCCAAGTTAGGATAGCGTTAACACGGTCAACGGCACTTGGTGGTTATCAGTTTCTCGTCAATGGGATCATAAAAACAAGTGGTTCCCACGTGGTAGACATACTGTTGTGTGGAGCATTCTGAGAAGAGCAGTCTTGCTTTTACAGCGAGGTTATCGATGCGGCTATATTAATTTTGTGAATTGTTAATTTGTTTCCTCTCTTATGTTTACTTGATTAAACTAGACTGCTCTTCCCAGAATGCCACGTAAATTCGATCACTCTCCCTGTCATGCCACACAACAGTTTATAAAGATATATCTACTATGAAGGAACCACTTGAAGTGATGATCACATGTGCCATTAAGTAATTGGGACTTTTCAAGCAAAGGTTCAAAAGAAAAGACCCCAAGAAGAGAATGGTAACGGACATGCCGGACTAAATAATATAAAATGTATTTGAAATGATGGAATCACAGTTATTTTGTAAATAATTTTAGTATCTTAGTCATCATCAAATCAATATATTAATCATCAATTTAACCATAACCTATCTAAGGCTAAAGTGACTCTATTTCTTATGCAAAAAAAAACAAAAACAAAAAACAAACTTTAAATGACATCTGGTCGATCGCCAGCTGATAAGAGAAACCGTTTCAAGTATAAAATGAATGAAGTTGATGGGCAGAGAAAATCGCCGAGAAGAAAATAATCTGATTTGAAAATAGTGAATTTTGTGTTGAACTATTCATTTTTGTGGTGTCTGTAAAATCATTTATATATGTAATAGGCTTAACAGCCCAAAAGATAAAAGTAACTCCGAATGAAATATCAATGAAAAGAAATCTTTGATTACATTCTGTTTTGACATTTCGGTTTGCACACAAAGATGTATGAATGGAGCACCCAATGAGACTCGAACTCACGCCAAATAGTTTGCTAGTCAAGTTTGTTAATCATTACACGACCCGAGGTGCCGTTTAACATTTCTACACTTCGACTAAAAAATTAATTAATTCTTTGTCGCCAGATCTTTAGAGTTTTATTAAGTAGATGCTTCTTTAATAACAATAAAAAAATTTATACAATAAAAATGACGTTCTCGTTTTTAACAAATTACAAATGATAGCGAACGAAACATAATGACTTCCATATTAACGAAAATCATTCAAATGTGACCGTTCAATACTTTTTATTTTAGATTTTACAGTAATGTTATGCCTTTAATCGAAATCTAGAAAGTACCGCTTTGTAAAGATCGTAATTAGACTTTTTATTAATTCTCCAAATGAAATATATGTATTATTATTTATGAAGAATATATTTTCATTGGACAGCCATGTTTCTAATTTTAACAGCAGGATTTTGAGAGAACTGATTCTCCTCACGCAAGAAATACCATTAGCTTTAATATTTCAACAATCACTTCCAAGCATATTTTTCGGAGTTACTTTCAATCCTTTATCATTTGAATGTATTTAAAACATTTTTATTACCTTTATTGGTATTCAAAACGTAAATACATGGAATCTGTCCAATTTGTTTGTTATTTTGAAATTGAAAAGCTGCAAAATGGACGCTGAACAACCGACAGGAAAACCGACGAGGTATCAATTAAGGTTTATAAAATTCCTGCTAATTTACAGAGAAAAAATATCAATTCGAATTTGTCTCTTTTTTTTCCTTGGAACTTTCTCTTCTACTCACTTTCTTATTTAGTCTCTTTCCTTTTCCCTAAAAATGGAAGGCGTTCATTTCTACTGTTATGACGTCTGTGAAAGGAAGAAAACTGGGACATCATTCACTTTAAACAAAGGAGAAAAAACTTGAAAAAAATTCAAATCTTTTGTTCAGGCGTTTTGTCTTGTGCTTATAACAAATTTGAATGTTTTATTTTAGCATCAGAAGTTATGAATATATACATACATATATATATATATATATATATATATAGCTTTTGATAGTGTGTGTGTGTGTGTGTGTGTGTGTGTGTGTGTGTGTGTGTGTGTGTGTGTGTGTGTGTGTGTGTGTGTGTGTGTGTTATTAACATATACAAACGAGTAATGCATTGAACGTTTTTCATGAATTTTATTCTCGCACTGATTTCTATGAGAGATTTTAGTCATTATTTACCTTTATCATTCATAACAGATACAAAATTATACTGTGATATGGTTTTTAGGTAAAAATCCCCAAGAGTGTGATGGTACAATATCGCAACGATGCTGTGAAATTGATCTGTCAAAATTTGACTTAATGCTTTGTAACCAAAATGACAAATTCCAGTTTCTCTTTCAGTAAATATGCCCCTTTATTTCTTACTAATGTTCTTATTAATTCTTTGATCTGAGGCCATTTTGAGAAAAAAAACTTTACTTAAAAATCTTCTTTGTATCGTCTTTCTGCGTTACGATTTCATACGTATATATTTAAAGATAATGAGTTGTTATAAATATCCAGATTTTCAGAAATATCTATAGAGAGATTTGAAAGCTTTGAAAAATTCCTTCTTTTGCGATGATTAGTAAGAAGAGACAAGACTGACAAAGTCTAAAATGATTAAAGTCAGATTGATTGATTTTAACAGCATGTCAATCCATATAAGGTTATTCTATGCCTTGAGGTTAGGGAATTGCGTTCATTAATCGTTAATTTTTTTATTTTTTGTATAGACATTTCTTAAGAGTTCTTTTTCCCCCACAGTTTTATGTTTTCAAATATTTCTGTCTAATACTAATAATTATATCGTTTCAATTAATTCTTTCTATATAATAAAAGCAATTTGTTTGCACACAGTTATTATTTAAAATGATTTTCAGTAAATAATTCGAGTTTCAACAAACAATTCTTAATGCAAATAATTTCCAGTTATAAGGCATCAAGTATTTCTATCAAATACAAATACGTAAAAACAGATCTTTTTGACACATAGTTGGGGCACTACCATGTACTACTTTCTGGATCAGAGTGGCACTCCTTAGATTTCCAGAATTAGAGCCACACCATCAGATGCAGTTAGTGTCCCACCAAGAACTCCATTTTGGGGGGGTGGAGGGGGAGAAAATTCTTCCTCCTCTGCAGGAGGTACAGTCAAAGCCCCACTGGGTTGGAACAATGAAAAATCGAGAAAGAATTCTTACGACTCAATTCTTCTCGATTAACGTCACCAATATTTGCCACATTGTTGTTGTTGTTGTTGTTGTTTTGTTGTTTTTAATTATATGTATAATACGGAACACATGATTTTATTTTCAGTATCGGAAGATAATGTTTTCTGACACCAAAAGGAACTGTTATCTAAAAACAAAAGACTTTTAAAAAGTGATCGGTCAAGTTTTTGTACATTGAGTGGTGGTAAAAATGACAGGATCTTTCTGATATTGCTTTCAAATGACTATTTTCAATTATTCCAACGAAATCTTCTCAAGTAATACGATGGATATTTTTCAAATATCATACAAGTCACGATTTTTTCGCGTTTAGAACTAATTTAAAAATGTTTCGCTTTATGATCAAAGGGAATCAGTTAACAACACGACAACAAGAAAATGTCCCTTGTGTCCTTGTGCTATAACAACGATACAACGAAATTGAAAAGAGATTTTATCCGGGATTTTCTCACAGATTACATGTATCTAAGAAACGATGAAACAGGTTAATGGGAGGGGGGTGATTTGGTGTTCAAATGATAAGAACGGATTTGATAGATTAAATCGGATTAGACAGATTGAAATAAGTTGAGTCTTTTTTGTTTTATGATGGGATGTAACTCTGAAGCCAAAGACATAATACTCTTTCGGTTCGGACAACAATATTCATCTCTTCTCGTTTTATCAGTAAAATTATCGTCACATTCATCATCATTAAATCATTGTTATTATTGGTGTCTTTAAGCAGACTGACCGCTTCGGATTTGGGTTGAGTTTTTTGCCAGGAAAACAAATCTCAATGAAGTATTATGTAACAGCTATATTCTTTCAACAAAAACAAATCCTGAATTAAAAACACCAAAATATGAAAAAAGAAAATTAAATGTTTGTTTTAGAACTGAAAATATATTCATGATGAATTGTTTTCTTATAGATAAATAAATTCTATTTTTATTTATTTCACATGAGGGTTTGATCGTGAAGTATTTTACCATCGCTACCATTGGTCAATTTTTGGGTTCAGGTAAAAAAAATCAGGATTTTGAATGCTGATTTTTAAAACAGACATACCTTACGCTCTTGGAATAAATATTGACGCAATACACTCTTTCCACCTAAGGTTCCAATTTTCTCTTATTTTGTTTAATGCTGGACTAAGTGAAACATAAAAAATACATTTTTACTGATTGACCAATACTTCTCCACTTGGAAAATGGGGAAATTCTTAGAAGTCTTCCAACGAACTTTTCATCAAAACCTCTCATCAGATCAAATTCATTTAAAATATTGATTGTTGTTGGGTTTTTTTAATGCAACTCATTAGATTATAAATTAACCGACATTCGGAAGAATCATTTCTTCAAGCGACATTTATTAAACTTTTTTTGATATAAAAATGGCTAAATAAAAGAAAACTCAATTGAAGATCATGTTGCACCAGGATTTCAAGTGGAATGCATTTGCCTACCTCAAATATCTAATACTAACCCAATGAGGAAGACAGATCCATTCCAGTTACAATGCATCCCAATCATCCATCTTATAAAAGTATTTCCTTCCTAATCTTCTTCTAATGTACATTTATTTGATTATTTCATAAATGTTTATCATCTTTCTGCTGTGAACATAACGTTTTGGTTGATACATTCTTCAGCCTTCTTCAGTTGGATGATACATTCTCTTGTCTTTAAAAAGCACTCATTTCTAACGACACATAGATTCAATAGATTAATCGAAAGAAAGAAAACAATCTGAATAATGTATGGAATAATGAAAGCATTTAATTTCAGAATACAGAAAATGATATTTACGTAGTCTCAGTCATGCAAGTTGCCGTCACAGATGATTTTCAATTATTTCATTTGAAAAGATTAGAGAATCAAACGCCATGCAAATAATGGCCAGAAAAAGATATCGCAGTAAACTTTGGTTTTGGCTTTATAATTTCATTGCTATTGTTTGTTGCTTTTTTTAAAATTAAATTTTAACTAATACGAGCGTCACTGACGTTTCATTTGTTTATGCTATTAATAATTTTTATTGCCTATTAAGTCCAACTTACGGAATATATAACTTGAAATGTCAAAATATCAAAATACGTGCAAATGAAATCAAGTACCGTTACGAAAAATTTAATGTTGAATCTAAAAACTACGTGAACATTTTAGTAACGTCATTCGATTTAAATTTCTGA
This sequence comes from Sepioteuthis lessoniana, assembly GCA_963585895.1. Classification (NCBI taxonomy): domain Eukaryota; kingdom Metazoa; phylum Mollusca; class Cephalopoda; order Myopsida; family Loliginidae; genus Sepioteuthis; species Sepioteuthis lessoniana. The sequence goes on along the minus strand of OY757914.1, from coordinate 120,474,983 downwards.
CTTTTTTAATATTAATATTTAAGTTTTATACGGATCTATATCAGTTTCGTTGCAGCAAGCGTTTTCTTAGGAAATAGATATCAATTTCTTTACACACACACACACACACGCACACGCACGCACGCCTGCACTCATATATGTATATGTGTGTTAGGATTGCGGAGACACGGAGTTTCCCGCTGATGCAATTATCGGACGAAGTGCTTCGTTCGATGATCGCATAGACGAGAAATTGACACTGATCTATTTCCGTCGATTTTGTGTTTACGCAAGCCTAAACTATATATATATATATATATATATATATATATATATATATAACTTATCCCTGTTATTCAACACGCTTTATAAATAGAGCAAACTATATATATATATATATATATATATATATATATCCAGTAAGTGTTCACTGGAATATTCATGTATAGAATATATGTGGGATTTCATATGATTTTATGTAAGTGCTCGATGTATGGCTATCATCATATGTCTTTCAGGATGTATATAAAAAATCACATACAGAGCAAATGTGTCTGAAACATAAATGAAAGAAAATTCAACTACAGTTATAATGCCATTATAAATTTATTTCGATGAGATTTTTTATTTCCCGCCTCATCAGATGGTTAACATTCTTTTTTTATGAGTGAAATCAGTAAATATAGTTTTCCTTTTTTATATAAAAAATGAAAAGGAAAAGAAGGAACGATCAGGCGAATAAAGAAAGATTATAAGTAAGTAAAGTTGGCGACCTTAGTCGCGGGTGCCTTGATGACTCCCTTTTTAATAGCTATGACACCGAATTGTAGGGAAGGGCACTAGTCCATTCCCTGAATTACTCCACTTTACCCTTGATCCTTATCTTATACAGCTGAGTGTTAAGCAAAGAGGAATCAAGTACCATTTTTTGAGTCTTTGTTATGACTCGACCAGGGATAGAACCCTATTCTCCCGTACCATTGGCGAACACTCAACTCATTTGGCCAATGGCCCAGTTTTTAAAAAAGGTAGTAAAACAATAAAGACATAAAAAGTGGCTATACCGTTCCTTGCCACTTCCCCCAACATCACTATGTGTTGTTTCACGGTAGCTTTTTACGTTTTAGTACAATTTACCTTTGCCTCCGAATTAGTTATTTTATCGTCTCTTTAAATTCCCATCTATCCGAAGAGTTCATGGGGCGACTTATTTTACTTGAGCTTTTTATTTTTTAAAGTGTTTTTCGGTAGTAAAATGTTTGTTTTATCTAAGTCTCTCGGGGTGGTGTTAGAATCAAGTATTCGTTCTATCTCCTTTACTTTAAATATCCCATTTAGGTTGTGTATCGATATTTTCGCGAAAATTTAATAATAACTAAAAATGACCAAAACAAATTTCAACTTTTTCTTACGCTCAAACGGTCTATAGTATTATCCTCGTAAATCTTCTAATAAAAAGTTCCCCGCGGCCATGTTGTTCTATTAACTTCCGAAATCAATTTTTATTTGTCCTAATCTTTTCATGTACAATGTTAACTTAATTTCATCGAATTCATACATCATGGTCTTCTAATGTGTAGGACTAACTTCTTTTACTGCCTCTATCAGGTTAATTCAAAGTTATTTAGTTTTGAATATTAACTCGTTCCGTTTGTTCAATATTAACCTAATGTCCTTAAAATTGGTTATAGCAATTTTCTCTTCGATACACAAGTTGAGTCGGCTATTGAAGTTATTTGCTATCAAATATAAATTATATAAATTTAATGTGATGAGGGAAGCCGCATCTTCAACTTGTTGAAATAGATTTATCATGGTATAGTAATTGTTCGTTCACCTTTCTTTCATTGATATCGCACACACACACACACACACACACACACACACATATATATATATATATTTATATATATGCTTTTTGTCTTTGAAACATGTCTGATTAAATATGGTCCTGTAGGGGCCAAAAGTACTTTGGAAAAAATACGGCGTCTTTTTAAATTTATTTCATTCAAAAGTCAAATGACTCAAACGAAAATTTGAACGGATCAACACACAAAATGTCTCTCCTATTTGATTATATATATATATATATATATATATATATATATATATATTGCTCCTCTTACTCTTGATCCATGTATTATAAATGAGAAAGATGGATGAAGGGATGCATCCTTCCTTTCCCTAAAAAAGGCGACTTCGGATTAGCCAAGAACTACCGAGGGATAACACTTACATCCATAGCAGCCCAAATCTACAATGCCCTACTACGAAACCGCATAGAACCCAAAATAGACAACATCCTTAGGAAAAACCAAAATGGCTTCCGGAGAAATAGATCCACAACCTCACAAATATTGACCATCCGTAGAATCCTTGAAGGCGTCCGGGCAAAAAACCTTCAGGCGACATTACTATTTGTCGACTTTACCAAGGCCTTCGATTCCATCCACAGAGGGAAAATGGAACTAATCCTACAAGCATACCGCCTACCTAAAGAAACCGTAGCAGCAATAATGATCCTCTACAAAAACACAAATGTGAAAGTACGTTCACCAGATGGAGACACGGAATACTTTGACATTGTTGCAGGAGTACTACAAGGAGACACGCTAGCCCCATACCTCTTTATCATCTGTCTAGATTACGTGCTTAGAGCTTCGATCGACAAAATCAGAGAAAATGGCTTCGAGCTGACTAAGAAAAGAAGCAAAAGGTACCCCGCAAAAACAATCACCGACGCCGACTACGCTGATGACTTAGCGTTACTGGCGAATACGCCTAATCAAGCAGAGACACTACTGCATAGTTTGGAACGAGCTGCAGCAGGCATTGGCCTCCATGTCAATGCGCACAAAACTGAATATATGTGTTACAACCAAACGGGCAACATTACCACTCTAGACAGAGCCTCTTTGAGGCTAGTAGACAAATTCACCTACCTAGGAAGTAGCGTCTCATCAATAGAAAACGACATCGACACACGGCTGACGAAAGCATGGACGGCTATAGATAGGCTCTCAATAATATGGAAATCAGACCTGACAGATGAAATGAAGCGCAGTTTCTTCCAGGCAGTGGTTGTATCGATACTGCTATATGGATGCACTACATGGACGCTAACCAAACGGCTGGAGAAGAAACTTGACGGCAACTACACAAGAATGTTGAGAGCAATATTGAACAAGTCCTGGCGACAACATCCCACGAGACGCCAACTGTACGGCCACCTGCCTCCCATCACGAAAACTATACAGGTCAGACGAGCCAGACACGCCGGACACTGCTGGAGAAGCAAAGACGAGCTCGTAAGTGACGTACTCCTATGGACCCCCACATATGGATGTGCAAAAGCAGGACGACCAGCCCGAACTTACATTCAGCAGCTATGTGAGGACACAGGATGTAACCCAGAAGACCTGCCGGAGGCGATGAACGATAGGGAAAAGTGGCGAGAGATGGTAAAGGATATCCGTGCTGGCGGCACGACATGATGATGATGATATATATATATATTTTTTTATATCTATCTATATATATATCTTACAATCAATAGGCCCACAAATGAATTTGAATGTGGTACTTTAGATCTTCATTTCATATTATTATGCTCTATAAATGTTTCAGACTTTGTAATCCTTTTTAGGAGACTCTGATAATAATCTAGGGTCTCGCCTCTAATTCTATCTTTTCCAGTGAAGATTACTTTGATAGGGCTATGATTCTTTTTCATTCAAAATTATATATATATATATATTAACAAGTATCTACTTTATGATTTGTACATTTGTGTAAATGCACTTACATTCGGTTGTTGTTTTCTCTTATTTCTTTCTTCTTTGAGTTGTGTGTGGGAATATATTAATATGTATTCAAGGCGCATCCAGTTATTTAGACGCCATCACTGACCACTTACCACCCCAAGAAGTATAAAGTCCCAAATAGAATACTTTAGAAAAATGAATACCAACAAAATATTGGGGAAATTCACACAAAAGAAGAAACTTATAGGGCGAAAAATCAAAGTATAAAAATGTGGGCAAACCTCATAGATCAAAGGAAGATTCTTCAATGGTATTACAAGCCAAGAAACAGTAACAATTTCGACTTCATAAAAATGAAAATTTAAGGAAAAATAATTCCACAAAAAAACAGAGGAACATTTAAAAACCCCAAAATGATATTCATGATAAATAAAAATCTAAATTGCAATTAAAAAAACGTGATCTACATAATCAAATGTTGCAACTGTAAAAAAATATTCATAGGATTATTTCAGGCTCTGAATTATAGAGTTTACTTATATAAAAGCAACATTGAATTACTCTAAGATAGAAAATTCTGTTTCAAAACATCTATACGAATGCAGTTTCGGTTTCTTTGCATATCAACCTTCTTGGGTTATTTAATGCCAAACCATCGTACTAGAAGAACAGCAGGGATGCTATTTAACCCATAGCTGACAGGATAAGGGGGTAAATATCTTTCCTAGGAGTATTTGTCCGAAAGTGAACGTAATAATGCTACTGGAGTTCGAACTTGCTTATTACGATGTCGCAGTTGAACGCTTTAACCATTACACCACAATAACATTCTTATACGAGTGCAGTGATGGAATCTTTAAAATAATGCCAATATACCAAACTGTCGACTACTCGTCACTCCAAATAAAAGAAAACATTTTCATAGATAAATTTAAACCTAAATTAAACAGAGCCTAATACCCACACAGAACTGCACTTCACGCACACTCTCACAACAACAAACATATAAACAAACAGACTATCTAAGAATGTACCTATGACACATTCAACTCAGGGAGAAAGAGAGAGATATAAGAAAAAACAATAACTGGATGTACATTAAATTCGTATTAATACGTTCTCACACACACAAAAAAAACAAAAACAACCACAACAGGATGTACGAGCATGTATGCAAATATATACACACACAGACACATAAAGTAGATACTTGTTGATATATATATATATATATATATATATATATATATATATATATATATATATATAAGTTTGAATAAAGAGAATCACCCTATCAATCTTCACTGTAAAAGCAGAGGCAAAATTAGACAAGAAGACAACGAAGTCCAAAACACGTGGGGAGCAGAATTATAAGATATAAAAACCTAAAGTCCCACATTCAAATTCATTTGCAGACCGATTCATTTTATTATATTTACTTTTTTTTCGGACGAGGTATTAATTGTGGAAATTGAGAATGCAGGGATTAATGTTGAAAGGTGATGATGGCCTATGAAAGGTCCGAAAGTGCTCGGGACAATTTCGGTAAATTCATCTCCTAAAGTCACCCTAAAACCAAAACATTTGTCAGGAAACTTGAAAGGATTCAAATAAAATAAGAGAGACAAAATGTGTCTTTATTATTTAATCACACATATCTATCTATCTATCTATCTATCTATCTATCTATCTCAGTCTATTCCTATCTATCTATCTATCTATCTATCTCAGTCTATTCCTATCTATCTATCTATCTATCTATCTATCAGCTTCTACATTGAGTGTTGCTGTCTGCTGTAATGTAGTTCTGGTCGTTTTTGATTGACAGAGCAGAATTATTTCTTTTTTATTATCTTATGCGGAATTATACGACGCTTCTCAGTCTTGTAACGACCATCAACATAATTGCCATCTTCTATTTCAACATGTTTTATCCTTCAGATGAAGATTTATTATTTTCTATTGTTTTACCCATTCGTTTAACTCGACTTTCTGTAAATTGATATGAAATCCTTCCAACTCTCAGTAAAACTAAACAAAAAACTAATAGCACCATTACTATACGACGTGATCATTAATATTTTCATGTTCTATAAATCCCTTCCTCCTGGGTGCATGTTTGTGAATCTTATATTTTTCTTTTTCTTTTCTTTTCCTGAATCCAATTTACCAAAAGGGAAATTCGTCCAAAAATTTTTAAGTAACTCAAACGGATTATGAGAATTGTCAGAATTCTCTAACTCCTCAAAATTTGTTTGCCAGTGAATTGCGATGAGGCATCTAATGATATTATTGAGGCAAAACATGTCGATAATAAAAATACAAAAGAATCTGACAAAAGTGGATTTGGCCAACGACTAACAGCGAATGAATATTAACGAGATTTCGGTTCTGTCTTTGCATGAATCAGTTTGTTGTTGGCCAAGAATATCGTTTGATTCCACATTCCACAATTAACATCAGGTGTAATCACTAACGCCTTTTACATTTTCTCTCACTTCCTTTACATAAATTTTTTTTCTTTTTTTTCTTTTTTTTTGCCTTTTAATCTTGACTATCAAGTAGATTGGACAAGGTTATTTTCCTTATTAAACTTTGTGCAAATGCAAAATTAGATTTAATCGCTGTTACATCGTTTCAAGGAGATATTAAAAGCCTTTAAAAGTCGTCAACTTTAACTGTTTTTTGTTCTTTCTTTTCTAAAGAGAAAAAAAGGAACGATAAAACACGCGGCTCAGAAAAAAACAAACAGTTTTGGTTGTTGGAAAAGGAATCTCAAGATGCTTCTTCAGAATATTTTCAATCCTTCTTGGATAGAGAAGCAAGCAAAAATAGTTAGAGACGTAATAGATTGAATTATTTAGGGTTTCTTTACAAAAAATGAACGCAGGTCATTAGAGAAAATCTAAATTTGGGCGTGGTTAAAATAATAATTATCTCTCTTATTGTGATATCGTATTTACCGACGTCAAAAATTAATTATGTGTGCGTGTGAGTGTGTGTGTGCATGAGACTGAGAGAGAGACAGAGAGAGTTTTATTATAGAGTTTTAAATGCGTTGATATTGGTTGATGGACAGATTACTTCATTTCTATTATCCGCTTGACCGATGTTCTTCCTCTTCCAAGCCAATTTTTATTGAAGACTGCAAAATGTTATCGCAAGTAAAAGTCGTTACATATAGAATTTTGAATTGAAAAATATCTTACCTTGACGGACGCTTTCAGTGAGATGAGATATTTTCAGTTCAACCTTCATAATCATGTGATAAATCAACCTATCAGCTGAGATGAAACCGATTTATTATTATTATTATTATTATTGTGGTTTTTACTCCTTGTGAGTTTTACACACCAGCGTTAGTAGGTGAGCTTTCAGTGGAATATGAGTGATTGCAAGTCTCCTCAGGACTCTTCTCAGTATTCAGGCCAATCTTAACAATGTTGTTGTCTAGATGGTTCCGATTCTTCTTCCGATTTCTAACTGTTCCAATTCCCTTCCTAAGTCTTTGGGGACCATTCCAACTGCACCAACTACAGTTGGTATCACCGTCATCTTCATATTCCACAGCCTTTTTTGCTCTCTTGCAAGGTCCAAGTATTCGTCTCTCTTTTCGCTTTCTTTTATTATCACTATGGTCCATTGGAATATTCACTGTGGTCCATTGGAAGGGCAAAATCTACTAGACGGTAAATTTTTGTCTTGCTCTTTTTATTTTTTTTTGTGAGTTAACACTCGGTATTGCATTCTAATCGGGATTAGGAGATCCGTCTGTATCTGAAAATTACAGAGAATTATACTTCTCATTCTTTAGGACAGATTCTGGTTTGTGCGTCTACCATTTGGTAGTATGATCAAATTATAATTTCTTGCGCAATTCTCAATGAATAGCCTTTCCCACCCAGTCGTGCCTTGTCTTGTACTCTTGGTGTTCTAGTTTGCTGCATTCACTATAAACGATTAACCGTTTCATCATAGGGAGTCATCGGGGCACCCGCAACTAAAGGTCGCCAACATTACTTACTTATAATCTTTCTTTATTCGCCTGATCGTTCCTTCTTTTCCTTTTCATTTTCTTTGATTTTCGCTTTGAGGCAAAGTCCACTATTCAACAGGTTCTCTTTTTTTCTGCTTTTTTTTTTTTAAATCGATTATCACTCGGTCGAGTCTTCTTGCCTTTGATTAGATGATCTGTTTGTATCTCAAAATCCCAGAAAATTTTATGTGTCTCATTTTCTTCGACGGATTCCGGTTTGTGCATATCCTATTTGACAGTATGGCCAAATATCAACCTCTTGCACAATTCCTATTTGATAACTTTTACTACCCAGTCGTGCTTACTTTTGTATTAGAATGCTGCATCCACGTGTTATGTGATTAACTGTTTCATATTTTTCTCCATATAAAAATCTACATTTGCTTTTCTGTTGCGTATTATCCATTTTCGCTTTAATTTAATTAGCCCTTTTGATGTTATTTTATGTTGTCATTTGAAGAGATTCAGTTTCTCTATTGAGGTATCCTTTTCGTAGCCATGTTCAGTTTTCCTCGCGTGCAATTTCGTCAGTTTGTCGCTTTAAATTTCCATTTATTTTTCTTTCCATTCCTGTTTCTAGTTTTTGCTGATTTTCTGTTAATTCGTAACTTGCCAATGCTGTTACTGGCTGCTGTGATTAGTTTTGTCTTTGCTCTTTTTAATGTAGTCATCGACTCCTTTTATTGATGAGTCAACGCAGTCCTCGATGTTGGTAAGTCCTCTTCTTTCTTCTTTTCATATAGTCTATGTCATCACTCGGATATAAGGCCTTGTAAATAATCATCAATTTCCTTGTCCTTTGGTTGCACAGTTGTCGAGAATACCTTGCAAGGATGACTGCCCAGCTGTTTATCTCTTCAATGAGATTTCTGCTGTAGAGTTTGGTTTCGAAAAGTTTTCTTGTTCCTCTGAGCTTCTCTTTCCTTATTTTTCTTTTTTTTTTTTCTTTCATCTCTGCTTATTTGAAGGAGTCAGCTTGTAATATTCTATATTACTTGTAATTGTGCTTCTCTCCAAGTTTTTTTAATTCTTTCTTAGTTTGGCTGTTCTATTCCTTCTATTGTTTCTCGTTTCCAACTTCTTATTATGAATATGGAACATTTTCTATGCTAAATTCTATTCTTATATACTGACTGTATATTATTATCGTTTCTATCCGGGTCTCCAGTTCTTTGTCATTTTTGGCAAATAACTCGATGTCGTCCATGTATAATAGAGGATTAATCCTTTCTTATAATTGTGTAAATTTGTAGTCCCCTGTAGATAATTGAGAGGCATAATTGCTATTAAAAATGGTAGTGGTGAGAGTGAGTCTCCCTGGAAGATGTCTTTTTTGATTTTCATCTTTGCTAAAGTTTTTCCCGAAACTGTTAATTCCACTTTCCAGTTTTTCTTGGATTTCATGATGAAGTTTATGACTTTATCGGATATTTTGTAGATTTTCTGACATTCTATTATCCAAGTTTGCAGGATTATATCAAAGGCCTTTCTGTAGTCCATCCATCTGTTGGCTGCATTTTTCCTCCTCATTTTGGTTTTATTGATAATGTGCTGATCTATGAATTGCAGATAAGCTTTTTCTTTTGTTCCAGTTTCTGTTCTTCCGAAAATACGAGGTGCATACGATAAATTTCCAGACTTTTTTTTCGTACGGGGACTTTTATTGACAGTACACACATGAAACTCTAGTCCCCTTCGAAGTAATCTCCCCCGGCTGCAATGCACTTGTTGTGCCGTTCCTACAACTTCTGGAAGGCCCAATGGAAGTCCTCTTGTGTAAGCGTGTCAGTGACCTTCGTCACAGCCTCTTTCATCTCCTCAAATGCCCCATAATGACAGCCTGTGAGCTTAGGGAATAACCAAAAGTCACGGGGAGCAAGATCTGGACTATTGTGTTGATGCCCATCTTGGACAAATAGTCTGTGACAAGGATGGAGTTGTGGACTGGTGCATTGTCCTGGTGGAAATGCCACTGACCCGATTTGAAGAGTGCTGGCCTCTCCCAACGGAATCTCTTCCTGAACTCCCTTAAAACCTCAACATAGTAACCCTAACCCTAACCCTTTGGCCAATCAACTCTGGTCTATTGACTTCTTTACTCCTCCCACACCTCTCATCGTCCTTCACAGACTCCCTACCTTCCTCGAATCTCTTATGCCACTCAAAAACTGATGCATTTTTGAAATTCACCAGCTGTGACAATCAGGCTTTAGTAGGGTGTATTCCAATTGCTGCTGTAGCTGTTTATTTAAACCTGAAATCATAAAAATTGGTCAGTCATCTCATAAGAGGTATAGCAATAACATAGTGAATTTTCAAGAGTCTACGACAATTATAAAGGCCCTTACGAAAAAGTCTGGAAACTTATCGAATGCCCCTCGTAGTTCACAGTATACAAGTGAGTAATAGATTTTTTCTCTAATCTGAGTGGTCAGTATTTTCCACATCATCGGTAGACACGTTATCGGTCTATAGTTACTGGGGATGGTTCCTTTTTGGGAGTCTTTCTCGATCAACGTAGTTTTCTCCTTAGACATCCATTCGGGTACACTTGCTTCTGCAAGGCATTTTCTTAGTTGTAGAGGCAGTCTGTATGGTTGGATATGAATTTTTAAACCAGAATCCATGTATGGCATCATGGCCTGGCGTTTTTCAATTAACTATTTTTTGAGTGATTCACTAAACGAGTTCAGGTGTAAGTCCGCCTCATGAGCTTTAATTTTTCATATTATGTTCTTTAGATTCCCATATTTTACACCCAAATTGTTTTTCTTCCTTTGCATCCGGTTTTTTGGTTTACCTTAGTGCATTCTCCCCAACGTAGAATTCTCTTTATTTCAGAAGGTCTTTTTTTGTTTGTATTACTTCACCTAATCCCGGTTTTTTCTGTTTCCTTTCTTTCACTAAAATCATTTGAACTAGCACTTTTAGACTTGTCTTTTTTTATCCTAAAATATTCTTGTGTGTGTGTTTTCCTCCTTTTGTAGTTTTACTTGTCGCTGTATCTTTTTCGTTCCTTCTTGTTTCATTTGTTTAATTAATAAATATTTCTTATGCTACTTCGCTTCTGATGCATTTTACAAATAAAATTTCTTTTCACATTTTTTTAAAATTTTCGACCGTAGAATTCAAGATTCAAATGATGATTATACAACTCCACCTTCAAATTTTCATATATTAATTCATCGATGATGAGTACAGAAAAAAGACGAAAAATATTTGTCGGACTTTGGATTTTTACGTCTTCTACAATCTTCTAGTGAATTGGTAGAACACTGCATTTTATTTTTATTTTTAGTCAGACTTATTGATTTATTATCAGGATTGGGGCTAGATCACTTTTGCTCTTTTCGGATGGGATTGTTTTTTATATTTTTCCTAAATTTTGACTTTAGGAGTCTAAATTCAAATGAAGATTACAGCACTCGACTTTCAGATTTTCACAGATTATTATGATTATTGTTGTTGTTGCCCTTCTTCTTCTTCTTCTTCTTCTTCTTCTTCTTCTTCTTCTTCTTCTTCTTCTTCTTCTTCTTCTTCTTCTTTATGAGTTTTTTTATTATTTTCACTGAAATCAACAAGAAATCTCCCCATCTCTCCACGACTCTTTTAATTATACAAATCATTTTCAGTTTCGGTCTGGAAGATCTCAATTTTTTCCTCAATCATTTTTCAAGTTTCCAGTTCCATCTGTCTCTTTTCCGTTTTTTTTCGGATTGTTCCGAGTGCTCTAACTATGATAGGTATCACTGTCACTATCATGTACCCTTATATTTTTGGTATTATTCCAACTAAAATGAAATAATTATACTTTTGAATATGTGAAATAAGTATAAAGAAAAATAAGAAACTGGATATCTTCGATTTAAGTCAAGATTTGTATATGCAAGAATAGTTTGAGTGGTGACGAGTATCACTAACCCAACCTTAGGCAGAGATAAAAAAAACTCTGTCAAGATTAAATCATGAAAAAATTGGTTGATCAATATCAAATATATAAAATTATAATTTAATAATTAAATCATTAATAGAGACATACGCAGCATCGCCCTCACGTTGTTTTCTTTTTACTTTTATACTTGTGATTATTATCTATTATTTCCTCAGTTTTCGTTTTTGTGGTTTCGGTCCTCAATCAGCTTTTAGGTTGGTTGATTCGTTTCAAACTTCGAGGGTTATTTAATGCCAAAAATGGAGGGATAAGGGGGTTCATAGCTTGTAAAGGACAGTAGTGGTACTATTTAACCCACAACTGGGGGGAAAAGGGGGTTTATAGCTTATTCAAAGGTATTAATCCGAATTGAAGGAAATAGCGCGACTGGAGTTTGAACTCGCTTACTTCGATATCATAATCCAGTAAGTTGCTTGTACATTACAGGTATTCCGCCGCCCCCCTCAGAACTTAAGATAGAGAAAAGACCTTTTATTAACATCAGATTGTTGTGTACTTCTCACTGACTCCAGTGACTAGTTATTAGATCCCAAGAAAAAAAAGCAAGATTTCGAATGCTGATTTTCAAGCCAGGCAGATAAGGCCTTCCTTAGCTCAAAGGATTTGTACAAAACATTGTACTATCCCTACCAGCCCCACTAGAATTTTGAACTTGTACAGAGTTTTGGAAATATGAAAAAAAACAAAAAAAAAAAAACAAACAAACGACAATACAAAAGCCAAAATATAGAACAGATGAGTGATGGGAGGACGTAAGGCTGGTGGAGTATGATGCCCGTTCCCCACTTTTTTTTTTCTCTTCAAAGCAAAAGAAAAATAATTCAGGAAAACAAACCAGTTAGAAAAACGAAATGCAAACAAATAAATAAAACTTTTCTCTTTTCGAAAGTAAAAAAGCAAAGAAATGGAAAAAAACAAAAAACTTTGGCATCCAACACGGATTTTTACTTCTGCTTTCGACATCAGTTCCTCTACTTTATTTTCATTCCTAGGAAAAATCTGATAAGAGCCCAATAAACACCATTTCAAACCAACTTTTTCAGCTTTCCTATCGACCACGTGACCTCAGCCCGCTCCATTAGAGCAAATTGAGGACAGAGAGAGCTTTGAAAACAATTCCAAAAATAACAGTAATGACCGCCATATTTATTTAACGTCAAACACAACCTCAAAATAATAATCTCCATGACGACTTTTTAATTTGATTTCTTGTTTTTTATTCAACCGTTTGGAGAAGTATCCCCTCAAGACTGTTGGCCCCGGCGCCTGTTGCTTCGGAGATAAGAAGAGAACTAAAATATCAAATGTTCTTTGAGAAATATTATACTGCTGATATTTTTCGATATTTAAGCTTTTTATGATGTAAATTTCGTTGTAAAAATGCAACCACTGACTCTTTCATCCAATCAAATAATAATAATAATAATGAAAGTGAAAATTTGTTTGTATTTCAAATTCCCTCGGATTTCGAGATACTAACAAATCCCAAAATTTCGACCAAAAGACCAGACCTAATAATAACAATAATAACAAGGCAGAAATCAAAAAAATGAATTATTAACACATATCTCAACGTAAAACATCACGGAATTAAACGAACTAATCTATGCAGGAGCGAAATTAGTTTGTGATAAAATCGGTGTTCCCTAAAAGAACACGAACAGAAACTGGATGGAAAATTTGACTGGAAACGGTAATAAGAAATCTACGACAACAAGCAAAAATGATAAGACAGAGAGAAAACGTTGGAACATGTTGTGACAAAAGAAAAAAAAAGCAACGCAACAAGTAAAACAAACAGCACCACTCGAGGAAATAAACAAGAAGGTACTAACAAAAGAAAGAAGACAAAAAGATATCGAGATAAGATCAAACAATACAGGTAAAATAGGACATATCAAAACAACGAAAAAAACTACCAGCTTGTAGGGAGTGATTGCACGAATACATACCACCAATCGGATGACAAGGAAACAAAACAATTTTCGAAAAAAAAAAGGAAAGAAAAGAACATAACCGAAAAGCCGAATGGATAAGCAATATGGAGAAAGAATTACAATGACTCGAAAGAGAACCTAACGCAAAAGCATTAAAAAAGTACCCAATTGGAAAACGCCGGGTCATGATGGCATACATGGATATTGGTTTTAAAAATTCACTTCTATCCACGACCGACTGGCTAATAAAATGAATAGATGCTTACAAGAAATACACACACTGCAATGGAAGACCAAATTAAAGCTCACCCAGATATGTAAAGACCCACAAAAAGGGACCATTTCGTCCACAACTACAGACCGACAACATGCCTACCGATTATATGGAAAATACTAATGGCATAAATAACGAAGGAGATTTATTACTCGCTAATAAGCTGCCAGGTTATCAAAAGAACACGAGACCTAATTTACATTAATCGACACTTCATCAAGGAGAGCAAAACAAAACGAAAAAAAATCTATGTCGTGGATTGACTACAAAAAGACATATGGTCAGCAAGAATGCTGAGAAGAGTCCAGGAGACTTTAAGAGATTGTCACTTAAAATCCAGTGAAAAAACATTAGCTAATGCAGGTATTAAAAAAAAAACTCTCAAAGGAATAATGATAACAATAATAATAATACGAAAAGAGAGACAAGTACTAAGACTTTGCCTGAGAACTGAAAAATCTATGGAACATTATGGTGACGGTGGTACGAGTGGTAATTGGTGAACTCGGAACAGTCCACTAGGGCTTGGTAAAGGGGCTGGAAGAGTTGAAAATCAAAGGACGAGTAGAGACCACCCAAACTACTGCATTGTTAAGATTTGCCCGAATACTGAGAAGAGTCCTGAAGAGTTGATGAGACTTGCTGTCATTAAGACGCGAGTGAAAAACCATAAACCGGTGTGAAACTCTCAAGGGATAAATTATAACAGTAATCATTGACAAGAAAAAATAACTGGTCATCAAGTGGATTTTGACGTTCCAGTTGATCAACAAGTAAAAATAAAAGAAAGTGAAACAATAAATAAATACTTGGACCTTGCTGGAGAACTACAAAAACTGTGGAATGTAAAAATAAAGGTGATAGCAATTGTTGATGAGATTAAAACAATCCCGAAAGACCGAGGAAAAAAAGAGTGGATTAATTAATTAGAGGATAGATCAAAACCATCCATACTACAACATTGTTAAAGAACTGAAAAGTCTCCAGTGAAACACTATTAGCTAAAAATGGTGTAAAAAATTGGTTAGGAGTATAATAATAATAATAATAATAATAATAATAATAATGACATTAAATTATTTGCAAAAAATGAAAAAGAAATAGAAACTCTCATACACGCCGTTAGAATATACAGTCAGAACATAGGAATGGAATTTGGCATAGAAAAATGTGCCATGCTCATCATGAAAAGTGGCAAACGACATATGATTGACGGAATGAAACTACCAAATCGGGACAAAATTAGAACGCTCGAAGAAAATGAAACCTACAAATACTTGGGGATCTTGGAGGCTGACACCATCAAACAAGTGCAAATGAAAGACACGATCCGAAAAGAATATCTCAGGAGAACGAGAAAACTACTCGAGACAAAACTCTCCAGCAGAAACCTCATCAAAGGAATAAATACTTGGGCTGTGCTCCAAGTCAGATATTCGGGACCCGTTCTCAAGTGGACCAGAGATGAACTTAAACAAATGGACCAAAGAACAAGAAAACTAATGACCATACATAAGACATTACACCCCAGACTATATGTATCTAGAAATGAGGGAGGAAGGGGACTTGCCAGCATGGAAGATACCGTTGACGCATCGATACAACGGCTCGAAGACTACATAGAAAAACACGAACGAGGACTAATTACAACCATCAGAAACGATACGGACAACACGATAGACGAAAGAATGATAACAACCAGGAAGCAGAAATGGGAGGGAAGACAACTCTATGGCCGCTTTAAGCGTCTAATAAACAACATTTCACACCAGAAAACCTGAACCTGGCTCAGAAAAGGAAACCTTAAGAGAGAAACAGAATCCCTCCTAATAGCAGCACAGGACAACGCCATAAGAACGAATCATATCAAAGCGAGAATAGATAAGACGCAACAAAACAGTAAATGTAGGCTATGCGGTGACAGAGACGAAACGATCAATCACATAATAAGTAAATGCAGCAAATTAGCACAGAAGGAATATAAGGTGAGACACGACTGGATCGACAAGGTGATCCACTGGGAAATGTGCAGGAAATTTCAATTCGACCATACAAACAAATGGTATATGCACAACCCGGCACCTGTCCTAGAAAATAAACTCGCATAAACTCCTATGGGACTTTAACATACAAACGGATCACCTAATCCCGGCCAGAAGACCAGACCTCATAATAATCAACAACGAAAAAAAGAGAATCTGCAAAATTGTAGACTTTGCTGTCCCGGCGGACCACAGAATAAATCTGAAGGAAAGTGAAAATAAGGATAAGTACCTCGACCTTGCTAGAGAATTGAAAAAGCTGTGGAACATGAAAGTAACGATTGTGCCAATTGTGATTGGTGCTTTAGGCACAATAACTAAAGGATTATAAAAAAGGCCTCGAGGACTTGAAAGTTGGCGGACGGGTAGAGACTATCCAAACGACAGCATTGCTAAGAACGGCCAGAATACTGAGACGAGTCCTGGAGACTTGAGGAGACTTGCTGTCACTCAAACTCCAGTGAAAAACCATCAGTTAACATTGATGTGAAAAACTCTAAAGGAGTAAATAATAATAATAATAATAATAATAATAATAATAATAATAATAATAATAACCGCATCCATAGTGCTTTCATAAAAGTACAGTAAAAATGCCATTTAAAAAAAAAAGTTAATGAAAAAGCCGTCCGAAAGAATCCTTTAATATTGTTACTGCTTTAACAGAACACACAATTAGAATTTCAACCCGAAATTAGCTTTTTCTATGCTAAAGGCAAAAATAAAAAAGAAAATCTAATACCTTTCGGTCGTCTGTCCAATTATTATTCGCTCGCGGCAAAATTGCATTAGAGGTGGGTGTTATGACTTTTTCTGTCTTTTCACCAATCAACCAGTTGTCATTTCTCACGCTTTTTCGCTTGCCCTCTCTGACCTTTTTGATTGGATATGCAAACAAAAATAAATGAATAAATTTCTCTGATTTTCTTTTTTGCTCATTAAAAACACCGACCATTTTTTATGGTTCTTTTCTATTTTTCTATTCTTTACTTTCACATGATCTATTTTACTTTTATCATCAGTCTCCTTCTCTGTTCTTTGATCAACTGAATGCCTCTCCATCACAAGAAGACAAATTTCTATTCTTTGTCATTAACGGGAATGCCCCCTTATGATTCTAGAATCGCCCTCGAATGACGTCATCTTCAGTCCAATTCAATCCCATTCGAGTTTCACCTTTCATAAAATACATGCAAAGGTCTTCAATTACTAACACAAATACAAGTCATGTGGCGTAATATGGGTAAAGTGCTGAACTGCTGCCTCGAAGTGAGTTCGAACTCCAATCGCACTAGTATGTTCATTTTTGGGCTAATACGACCAGAAAAGGCATGAACTCTCTTATTACCCCACCAACTTTGGGTGAAATAGTATTACTGGATTTCTTCTACAAGGATAACTTTATCATTATATAACCCTCCAAGGTTGATATGCCATTAACCAAAGATACATACAAACGCCAAGCATCCGACTTGTTTTTAGACCCCTTAATTAAATGAGAAGAACGCCGTGTCTGTTGGTGTATCTTAAAAAGGTTTCTACAGTTTTTCATGGCAATCAGTTGACAGCAATTCTCTTTTCGGCTGAGTCGAACAACATCGAATGGCGGATAAACACAAAAATAAAATACGCTTTTAAAAGTTTCACTGCGTAAATTTAAAGCTCTTTTTCTACTTTTTGAGATCAACTCTCTTTTTATATTCCTTTTATGTTAATAAAATTTATATTCATCATCCAAAAAGAAAGAATACTATTCAAAATGGTGGAAAACAATGTTTAAAATACTCTTTAAAGAAATTTTTTTCATCTATCTATCTATCTATCTATCTATCTATCTATCTCATTCTATTCATATATTGCCTTCAGAATACATCGACTGCACCTCTGCAGAGGGGTAAGACCCACCAATGAGAGTCCTGGATATGACACTAAACAATCTGATAGTGAGGTTCCAGTGATGCTGGGGCTTTGGGGAATGTGGAGTACCTCTTCATTACCATCACTCCAAGGTCCACTCTGGCCCGGAGTGGTAGCATCTGACAGAGCTCTATCTATGAGTTAAATAGAACTAAACTGCATACTTATGCTAAACTGAATTGTTTCAATTAGAACTGTTTGAATAAACTGAATTGCTTGAAATAGAAATGTTTTTGACAATTAAAATGTGTGCTTACATTTAAACTGCGTACTTATGATAAACTGAATTGTTTGAAATGGAACTGTTTTTGACATTGAAATTGTACTTACACTAAACTGATTTGTTTAATAGAGGACTGTTTTGACATTTAACTGTGTGCAAACAAAATCTGTACGTATACTAAATTGAATTGTTTGAAATAGAACTGTTTGACTAAACTGAATAGCTAGAAATAGAAACGTTTTTGACAATTAAACTGTACTCATGGTAGACAGAATTGTTTGAAATAGAACTGATTATTTGCATAAAAACTTGCATAAAAATGGGTTTGGCATTAGATAACCTACAAATGTTGATATGCCATTAAGCCAACCAACCAACCAATCTGTTTTTATATAAATATATATATTCCGTTCATATCTATCTATCTATCTATCCTGGGGAGTCCTGCTGCTGTTCTTTTGCAATAATATCTTTGGCATTAAATAAACCACAAAGTTTGATACTCCATTAAACAAGAAACCAATTCTGTTCAAATCGATCTATCAATCAATCTGATTATCTCATATTATTCATCTCTCTCTCTCTCTCTCTATATATATATATATATATATATATATATATATATATATATATACGTACATATTCTGTTCCTATCTGTGTATCACATTCTGTTTATATCGATCTGTAATTATAAATGTCACTACCTGAACATTGATATATATATATATATATATGTGTGTGTGTGTGTGTGTGTGTGTGTGTGTGTGTGTGTTTCTGTCTGTCTGTCTATCTGTCTCTGTGTGTGTGTGTGTGTGTGTGTGTGTGGCTCAATATATACAAGATAACGCAAAAGTAATTTTCTAATTTAAAACTTAAATAAGTTTTTGAATAAAAAGATAAATACATTTTTCCCTTAAGATATATTTATTTTGAATCTCGTAAATTACTTTGAACTAATTCTGGAATAGAACATTCAGCAAATGTCTTCCATTTCCAGTTTCGTAATATCGAATTATTTCTACGCAATGTTCTATGACAGATATCATTTATCTACGGCTTTAATTTCTTGTGGAATATTATTATCCAGTTCCTAGAATATTTAGGGCTTGTTTTTGTAAATTCTTTCTCCAAGATAATCCCGAAAGAAAAATTTGGCTAATGGAGATGACAGTTCATTTATGAAACACGTGAAATTAATCTATCATTTTTTATTTAACGATGAAGACCTATTGATCTCCTTGCCGACCCGTCACACTGTCAGTGGGGCTTAGAATACGCTGGCTGTGTCTCCCCTATCGGCACAGGGGTAAAACCTCCGACAAAGATTATTCGTATTCAATATCATCTAACAATAAATGACTTGTATTAAGAATAACTATAAGAAGCTATACTTGTTTGCTAAGGATTATTATTAGTTTAATTTCTTTGTTTCACGACATATCAACATCCGAGGGTTATTTAATGCCTAAGCTATCCTTGTAGTAGAACAATAGTGTAACTATCTAACTCATAGCTGCGGAGGGGAGGGATATGGGAATTCATACATTTCCCCCAAGTATTAGTCAATAAATGAACATAATTGCATAACTTTGCTTACTATGATCGTGTAACAGAGTATATGTGGAGCCCACATATGTCACAGAGGTTGCATTGATCCTCAGAGAGGTTTGACAACGGACGATATTGTTCGTACTACACCTTCCGTCGCAGAGTTGGAGTGAAGAGATAAAAAAAGACTAATTTAGTTTCTCATAGGAAGAGAATGGTTTCAGATGGAATTAATCAAGAGGGTTGATTCGTTCTGATAAATTGATCAAGAGAAAAATGTTACATAGCGATTTTTTTTATTGCTTTTACGTTTACACTTACTCTCTTATTCAAGCTTGCACTTCTTATCTTTTATCCTTTTCTATTGTCTTTTGTCTGTCACCGGATCTGTCTTCTATCTTCGACCGCCATCTTTGTTATTGTTATCTGTCACTTCAAGCTGCACTTCTGCGACTTCTCTCTTGGTTTTGTTCGTTACCCTAACCCCAACTTTCTTAGTTCTTCACTAGGATAATAACAACACAGATGCCATTCTCATCTGCACATTTTTATTCGGCGACAACCATTTTACCCGCGTGACTTTTGCGAAGAGTTGAGAGTACAGTGGAGATACAATCGCTTCATTCAATCGTTCCTCAGGAATTGATGAAATTGTTCAGCTATTTTCTCAGTGTTGTCTTATAACGTGACGTCTTTGCCTATCATCGTTGTGGACTCAAACTGACCCTGAGTTCACTGTCTGTCATTCAAATGAAAGTTCCACGGTGTCTTTCCTCCATTTATAACTCAATTTGAATTCTAAACTAGCGGTAAATGATAGATTTTCCCAATCTATTGTGTAACAATCGAACCCAGACTTCATTCTCCAATTTTAGCTTATACCAAATACAAATCGATGAAAACAGGTATTTTAATTCATTTATCAAAGCTAAAGTACAGTCTCTACTACTAATTAACCATTGCTGGATGGAGAGAGAAAGATCCATACCTTTCTGAAAGTCGATAGTTTGAAGTAAAACGCAAACAGTTTCGTTCAGAATTTGAATTCGGTTCAAATCCATTTTTTACAATGTCTGTTACACCACTCCCTGCTTTATCAGAGAAATTAAGTATAAGACAGGTAATCTTATTCCACTCTCATCCCAGAACCTTGAAGTTACTTTGAAAGATAACTGGAGTAGAAAAAGGCATTCAAGGCTAGAGTGATGGCTGCATGATCCACTTAATATAAGCTGATTCAATCGCAATTTCATTTATCAAAGCTACTTAAGATCAGTTTGATCCTGAAAATCCAGAATATCATTGACCAATTATTATCATACATTCTGTCAGTGATTTCTTTGTCAGTCAAAGCCGAGAACAATTTAGGTCAACTGATCAGGTTGGAAGCTGATAAGAATCTTGATTAAAATCTCAAATGGTTAATATTTTTATAACCTCGTCCATCACAGTTGACACAAAAATATACACTAATAAAAACTCAAAGGCACATGCCAAAGAAAACAGATTGGAACAAACGAGTGGCGATCATGGAGAAAGTACAAGTTGTCTCTACAGATCCATTCAGGTTGATAAAACACAGAAGGGACCAAAAAAGGAAGTAAAATTAAAAGTCTCGAAGCTTTAAGACAGCTAATCTCGAAAGCCTAAGGTGTATAGTTCAGCAGAATGTGTTGATGCAAAATTCCACCTCCTTTTTAAGCCATTGATTGGTGAAAACACTTCTAAATTACGCCTACCCTCTCTTAAATGCTATAAAGAAAAGACTTGTGAAAAGTTACAATTTACAATAATAAATGAAAGCGATGCTCAGTCGCTATTGCTAAATATTCATTTGACTTCGTCGTATTTCTGATTTTCAGAACCTGTTAACTTGATTCATTGTGATATGCTTCAACTCTTGTCTTGAAGATCCTTTTTAGAGTCTTCAACACGACGTTGGTGATATGGTATCAGCCTGCGTGTTGTAACAAATATTTTTTAAAAAATTCTGCTTTGATTCCTAAAAATATTTAACAGTACAGAATGTCTTTGAGTTGAAGTCTATGATTCTTCTTTAATAATCTCACAAACATATTCAACAATTCCTTCATTCTGGGCTTTTCGTAGTTATCCTAACTCTGGAGAGTCGGATAAAAACCTTTGTATTTGAAAAAAATTCAAATTTTCGGCCTTAAGGGGAGATTACTGACTTAGAAAAGGTGTTGACGTTATTTCTGTAAACAAAAAAGAATTATTATTTTCAAAATAAAATTGAACAATTATATATACACCCAAGAATTCATCGCAGGAATTAGAATTTTGACGGGCATTTTTAAACTCAGCGAAAGAAATTTCTAAATCAAGTGAATTGATTTCAAACTGAATAGATTGCACTGAATTAAAAGCAAAAAAGGAAGTAATAAACAAGGTTGCTTTTCAGATATGTCAACTCTTCTAGGCTTATCTTATACTGAATGAGCTCCAATTATATACGGTACAAAAATATCCTCATAATTATACGGTACAAAAATATACGTTACAAAATTATACGGTATAAAAATATACTCATAATTTTAAGTAGCTAACCATATCATAATTAGTTGCAATGACAATGATCAAAGAACCAACGTATTGATGTAGTTCAAAATCATCTTCAACATTACCTCAAACAGATAACTTTGACCAATACATGAGACCCTGACATGTTATATCCCCCAACCGGATCAGAGTGGACTTAGGAATAATGGTAAAGAAGAGTGACTCCACACTAACCAGGGTTCCAGAAGTGAAGCCTACTTCCTGTATGTAGCCTTGTGTCTTTCACAGGCACTCCATTTTTGGTGGAGTCGTATCCTCCTCCTCATCGACAGGAGATACAGTGGGTAAAGTCCAGGATCAACAAAGTAACAAATAGTTAACACTCGTTATGAAAACAATGATTACTTGTGCTTTTCTATGTGATATGAAAATTTATATAGGTAGATAGATATGAAGAGACTGAGATAGATAGATAGATAGATAGATGGATGGATGGATGGATGTCTTTAAATAGAATCATTTTGAGATGAGGCTTCTTAATCTGAGAATTAATTTTTATTTATTGCGGACTTTTTTCTTCGTCTTGGTAGTTTTTTTTTTGTGTTGTTTCTTCTTTCACTACGTCAAAAACGTGGTGCGATAGACAACAACTATGGAAGGCAGTAATTACTGGGGATACGGTTACAAGACTCAGCATTCCTATTCGAGGTCGTGGTTAATCACCTGAAGAAGGCCAGAGGTGAAATTTGGCCGAAACGTAGTGAGAAGAAACGACACACAAAAAAAAATACCAAGATGAGGACAAAAAGTCCGCAATAAATAAAAATTAATTCTCACATAGATAGTGTGTGTGTGTGTGTGTGTGTGTGTGTGTGTGTGTGTGTGTGTGTGTGTGTGTGTTGAAAGCTAAATTAACTGATGCAACGTACAAATGCCAAAAGCCATGGTTGTATAATACGGACAGTTGAATCGAGCCAAACATGAAATACCTGGAGCATTTTGTATGATTATGGACAGTTTCCACACAACCAAACGAAACCCACAAAAATCACATTCACTCTCCAAAGAATTAAACACGTTGCCAACTAATACTTTTGTCGCCTCAAAGAAGGACCCGATATCATTCATCCACATCTTTATTTCTCCATTTTCAATCGTCGTTTATCTTGTCTTGTTTGAAACTAGTTTTCAACAAAATAAACATCTGACCGCATTTTACTGACTTTCCTGTTTATTTTGTGTCAAAAGTGTATCACGTGATTTTTGCGGTAATATTTTTCTTGGACTAGTTGCACATGTTTAACTAATCAAAAACTAGAACCGCCTCTCTGATTTCCACGAAAGTAAATGACTGCAGATGTATATGAAGATGTACATCCTGATAGAATAAAATCAGACATGCACCTAAGTAATGAATTAAATGAATATTAAAACTGCAAAAGGATAACAAAAAAATCTTTCCTTTCCCTCATGATGCAGATCTGAACTAGATTATATATTTATAACTTTTTATTTTATTTATTTATTTATCTATTTTTTGTTAATTTTTTTATAAATAATTTTGCAAGTACACGAATGTAATGATTGACAAGAAGGTTTTAAAGTGGTAGTTCATTTTGAAACTGATCATTCAAACTTGAATTTTGCCAGAAGCAAATCTTTTGCGTATCAGTCAGCATTTGCATTTATTTCTTCTTTTTAGACAAATAATTTTCTTTGACAAAGAAGATAAAAAATCATGTAAGTTAATTTTCTCTTTTACTCAAAAACTTTTCAAAATTAAGCAAATGTTCATTAAGAAGAATTAATTACGAATCTAGAAAGCCCAGACAGGCATTGTCTGTCTGAAATGATAACGTTCTATCGTCATTAAAAAAATAATATTTATAACTTGGATCTGGCCTGATAAACAAAAATGCTTATGATTCACAAAAAGGATTTTTTTTTAAATCAGCTTCGGCTTTTTTGAGACCAGTTTCAGGTAACAAAATTGAAAAAACTAAAACACAAATACTTTACCTGCATAGTCAGCTGGGTCAATGGAATACACCGACTGCGTCTCTGCAGAGGATTAAAACCCCACCAAAGAATGTTCCGAATACGATGCTAAACTATCCGATGGTGAGGCTCCAGTCCTGGAGCTTTGGAGAGTTGTTGTACCAATTCGTTGCCATTACTTCCTGGGAACTTGAGGAGACTTGCCGTCACACAAACTCCAGTGAAAATCCATCAGCAAACGCTGATGTGAAAATCTCTCAACGAATAATAATAATAATAATAATAATAATAATAATAATAATAATAATAATTGATTAAGATTGAAAAATGTCTCATCCTTAAAATGAAAAACACGGGTTAGAGAATCAAGAGAAGAAGCTGAACTGCAAAATCAGGAAAGAATAGGAAGACTTAAAGAAAAAGAAAAGTGTAAATGCCCGGCCATATTAGAAGTAGCCTCTTTCAAGCAAACAAATATGAAAGAAAAAGTATTTAAAGGGGTAACTGAGAAGAAAACTTCTTGAAAGCAAACACTGCAATAGAAATCTCTTCAAAGGAATAAAAAAAACCTCCTGGACAATACATCTTGTAAAATATTCTAAAACCTTGTAAAAATGGTTAAGGAAGGAATTCAGACAGACTGAACCAAGAACAAGGATATTGGTAACAATGCACAAGATTTTACACTTTAGAGGATTGTGCAGATGCAAACAATTCAGGAACTCGGGAAATATACAAAAAGAAGGGCAAAGGAAATCTAATAACGGTAGCAAGTGATAGTATTATCAACAGAAGTAAATTAAGGAGTAAAAACAAAATAACAAAATTAGAAAAAAAAAGGAAGCAACACAACTCTATAGATTCTTCAAGCGACAAACAATGGGAATCGCACATGAGATGATATGGACATTATTAAAAATAAAGAATAGCTAGAGAGAAATTAAATCTCTTTTAACATCAGTCCAAATTAATGGCAAAAGAACCAATTACGTCGAAGCAAAGGGTCGGACGCTGGAAACAACAAGAAGTACACCTCTTTCCTAAAGTAAACAGGGCGCAGGCGAGGGAGACCCACAGAAATGCTGCATAAATTACGTGGGTAGCTTGTTTGAAAAATGTGTGTCCATGTGCAACGTGTATGTGATAGGTGTGGCCGTGTGGATTGCGAGGCCGCCCAGAAAATCGCATAAACCAGGGAATTTTTCGACCCAGGCAGAATGAAGCAGAGAAGTTTCACAAAAAATACTGCATCGTCGTCCCTGTGCATGTGTGCATTTCGGCCATCACCGATTCTCTCTCACTCAACTCATACGTTTATTTCCGGTAATAAAAGAAAAAGAAAAGAAGCAGATTATACTTTCATACATCAACGTTATTATCTTCCTCTGATTTCACAGGGAATTGTGCAAGGGATTAAAATTTCTACGAATGGTATCCACACCAAACAGATTCGGTCTTAAAAATGAGATCTGTGAAGTTTTCTGAGATTTTGCAGTTCCAGTGGGCGACAAATTAAAAAGAAAAGAAAACGAAACGAAAAACATATACTTGGATCTTACAAGATACCTGGAAAAGTTGTAGAACAAGAAGGCGTCGATGATGCCGATGAAAATTGGTGCACTTGGAATGGTCCTCAAGGGTTTGCATAAGAGACCGGCGGAATTGAAGATCATAGGAATTGGAGATCATTGGAGATAATACCACAGCAGTGTTAAGATCAGCTTGAGGAGACTCGTTATCACTGAGACGAGGGGAACTAGAGATCAGAGAAAGAATCAAAACCATCCAGACCACAGCAGTGTTAAGATCAGCTTGAGGAGACTCGTTATCACTGAGACGAGGGGAACTAGAGATCAGAGAAAGAATCAAAACCATCCAGACCACAGCAGTGTTAAGCTCAGCGAGAATATTTTGAAAATTCCTGGAGTCTTGGGGAGACCTGCTTTTACTTAAACTTTACTTAACCACCAGTTAAAACTGAAGGGCCTATTCTCTCCCCCACTCTCTCTCTTTCTCTTTCTCTCTCTCTCTCTCTCTCTCTATCTCTCTGAATCTTGTAGATTTTATCTTTCGAGCCGCTTTATCTCTTCCTACTCTGATTTTAACATTCCCTCTTCTTTTTATCTCTTTACTCCTCCCTATAACAGTGACCAATTTCCTGATTCTCTGAAGGTAAAGAAAATGTATATACCGCTTTCCCAGGCTCTAGAAATCCATGTCTGTGTTTTTGAATATACACGTTCGTTTCTATTTGTTTCTTACGATGAATGGACAGATGTCTCGCTCATTTTGCAAAGACTTTACGCTCAAATATACACAAGACCAAACTTTAAAAAGTTATTTTCAATTCCTTGAAAACCTCAGAAGAGAACATGAAAATACCACAATGCAGAAGACAATACGTATTTCTTACCAGGAATATTCTTGAATATGCTAATATAATATCAGTTTTCTCGCAATAAAATATGATTTCCCAAATGTATAAACAATCATTAAAAACTGTTAATAAATTAAATCCCTACTTTATTAATTTTGACTGGTATTATCCTTAATCTTTTTAAATTCAGTTGCTTTTTATCACATCTGGTAAGTTACATTATTTCCACAACTGAAGAACAACTAAAATGAAGATAAAGAATAATACGAGTCATATTCAATACAAGTGAATGAACGAATGAATTTCATCAGATGATCTTAAATAATCCAATGGATTATTAAAGTCTCTTGTTAGATATATTAATGCGAGAACAGACGAGATTGAAAGATTTCTCTTCTTTCTTCCTAATGAATTAACAATGACAAATCTAAAGCAAATTTCAAATTATGATGGCTTATTCAGCCTCTCATCAGCCAGGTAGTTGCTCTTATCTTAAAGATCAACGATCAAATTGAATGCATCGAACAGGATTTAGATTCAATCTCCTTTTCTTCAACAAGAATTATGTCACAGTCAAAATAAACACACACACACACACACACACACACACACACACACACACACACACACACACACACACACACACATATATATATATATATATATATATACATTACTGAGAAGAAGAAACGCCCAATTTTCCCCTTGTTTGCATCCGATTTATTTGCCGTTTTATTTGCCGAACGAAAGTAATTTGTCAATTTGTTGGCTTATTTGAATATTTTCCAGCTTTCTTAACAGCTGCCATGTATTAATAAATCTGCTTCTCTTTACAAAGTCTCTTCTCTTCTTTTAATCGCGAAGCAATTTTTTATGACTTTCTCGAACTTCACTGACAGCCGTGTTGGATAAATGCTGTTGAACAAAGGGAGCTAACTGCTAGCCGTTAAAAATCTGAAAAAAACTTAGCGTTTTGATCGAAAAGAGAGAAGATTAGGTGAATTAGGACTTCTAACGTAGAGTGAACTAAATAATCGAGCCTGCCTTATTGGTTCGATATTTGCCTGCTTGATATTCGTGTTCAGGTGAGTGCACAGATTTTGATTGTTGATTTTAAAAGCAAACAGACCCTAAAAATCTGCCAATCAAAATTTCCCCAAAATTATCATTATGTTACACCAGATTAAACTTAGTGAATATGATTAGTTAACTTTATGGGGACTAGAGTCATTGATTAATCCCTGCTGATCCGATTAACTTAATTTAATCTGAAAGGAGAGTACGAGTATAGGAGGCCAAGTGAAGGCCAACCTTACTACAATGGTAACTGCAAAACTAGATAATTAACTCAGGTTCCACTGCTAAGCACCTTATGACCACAAAACTGCCATTTTCTTAAGCATCTGAAAAAATTATATTGAGTAATCAGAAGAATGAATCGATTTTCTCCAGTGAATTTCATCGATATCCGAGTTTTATTCCTAATTCTGATATTCAAAAGAATTGTGTCCACACAAGAATTGTGTACCCGACAAGAATTGTGTACCCGACAAGAATTGTGTACCCGACAAGATTTGTACTCTGCATATTGCCATCCACTTTTTAATCTACCCCGAATATGACTTTATAAACTCTTCTGCTCCTGGATGTCTATATTTAGATGCAATAATACATATATGTGTAAGTGTAATGTGTATGTCTACATGGGTGTGTATATGTATAGACGTTGCATGTTCAATTTTGAACAACAATTGTGTTTTCGGAATTTGTTTTTCCTTCTTTTTTTGTTATTTTGTGGAGCTGACTCGCAGTTGGAACGGTTTCGACCAAAACCTGCGAGATCGTCTATTAAAGATTACCACACGAAGCTTTCATATTTGTACAGGCGTCACACACAATCTTCCAACCTCTCTAAACCAGCAAGATTGTTTTCTTGTACACACTTTGAGGAAATCTACTTGAAATATAATCCTGTGGACAATACCCTAACGTTACTGTAGATTTTACTTGAACGAGATAATTTTCAGACTTGGTTTTTCTTTTTACATCTTTTAAGTGCTTTTGGCATTACCATTGAATAAATCCGCGTCGTGTCGATCTTTGACTAATGACATGAGTTAGAAATAAAGACAGTCGACAGACATTTACAACACTGCTTTCCGTCGACGTCTGTCAAAATAAAAAATTTCAGTGAAGAAGAACTAGTTAGATTTAATAACATCATTTCGCCTTTTAACGCCCGATCGATTACAGATCTCCCTCACAAAGGCGGCTTCTTTTGATGGAGGTTTCTCACAGGTATAAATTTTTTTATTTTACAGCTCGTTATCTTGGTCATTGAAGGGCGGGGGCGCATGTGCATGTGTGTTTGCGCATGTGTGCACATGTGCACGCCCAAACATATGAGTGTGCAAGGGCACGCACGTGTGTGTTTCATGTGTGTGTGTGTGTGTGTGTGACCGTCAATCATTGCCAGAAAGAATTCCCGGTTCCGCCCATGAAGAAGAATCAGACTTCTAAATCAGCAGATCAAATTGCTGAGAAAAACAAACGAATGACAGAGCAACTCTGACGTCGATGCTGGAGCTTCTCATTTGGGAAGATATTTACCGCCAGCAATTTGGCACACAGCCACCAAAGCAGAAGATAGCCCATTCGATTTTATAAAAGTATTTTTGTTTTTATCAGGAACGGTAGTTTAAACGGTTACGATTGTTATCGAACGTCAGGATGCAAAACGCATTTCATATTCGGATTTTTCCAGTTTTAGTGTCTATTTCAGTCCTCTTCATATTAACAAGGGTGGTGGGTGATGGGCGGTGGCTGAAAATTCTGGATCAGATTCAAAAAGAAATAAACTCAAACCATAAAACATAGAAGATATTCTTTATATTCATCCCACAATTTGCACATCGTTTTTCAAATTTCTTTAATTCTCTCCAAAAAAAAAATCCAACTTAAAAATAAAAATCATTTTCTTTTGGGTTGGACGAAGAATCTTCAGCATTCCAAGCATCTCTCTCTCTCTCCCTTCTCCCTCTCTCTTTCTATATATATATATATATATATATATGCGTGTGTGTGTGTGTGTGTTTTTGCCCAAATGAATGAAAAAAAGTAAATACTTTAAAACATATAGGTCCACAAGAGAATTTGCTTTTAGGTTTATTAATTGTTCTCCAACGGGTTTCTGACGTTTTACATCGTCTTCATGAAGATTCCTGAAGACGACATATAAAGTCAGAGAGACACTTTAGAGAAGAATAAATAACCTAAAAACAAATTACCTTGACGACCTATTCATCTTTATATATATATATATATATATATATATATATATATATATATATATATATATATATATGTGTGTTTTTGTGTGTGTGTGTGTGTGTGTATTTTTATATTTTATTATTTTGATTTCTTCATTATTTACGCACCTATCTATGTTGATCCTTCATTTAAATATGTGTCACAAAAGCTACAAGAGATCAATTTCTTTTAAATTTATTTTTCTCTTCTCATTTGTTTTCTTTTTTTTCTTTTTTTTTTTTTCTTTTTGTTTTCTTCTTACAATTTAAGACTCCATTAAAAATTGAATCTCCTCGCGTGAAACAACTCTCAACTCGTTTTCAAGCATTTCGAGTGTTAATAAGACGAAATATCCGTCATTGAAGTTTTTTTTTGTTCCAAGTAGTTTTCATCCTTTCCAGTTATTCTTTACACTTGAAATTTGTCACAGTAAAATAACGTCATAATCTTTTAAAGAGAAATACATTATTATTAAACAACAATGTCATAGACAACTGAGAAAATCAAGCAACCTTATAAGTTAGCGTTGTCAATAACAAATGCTATTTTTCACTTTTTCTTTTATGGACCGGAAGCTTACAGATTGTCAAAATGTTTGTTTTCTTAATTTTAGGGCAGATTCTTCTTTTTCTATTTACCAAACCATTTTTTTATACAAACAGTTTTTCAACTTGCCTTTCATAAAACAGATTTTTTTCATTTAATTTTAGATTTTAAACTTGCTCGGCTTCATGAAAGCATTGAAAACAGGAAAAAAAATTCTTTTCAAAATAAAATTGGATAAATATTTTTCCATCATCGTCGTTATTATTAGAATAGCTTCTTCTTTTGTCTGCAGTCAATCACATCCAGTAAATAGTTTCCTTCTCACAGTGGAAATTGTTGGTTTCCATTATACCATGAAAATATTCTATTACCTAACAAGCACCAATTAAAAATCATGCCGAGTGATAAAACTGAGAGCCTCATAAAAAGCACAACGTGATATGTTTACGACATGTGCGAAAAAAATATACTCCGCTTAAAAAAATTGACCTTGTGTCATATCCTGCCCGAGCGGAGGGGTTGGGTAAATAGGATCAGTGGAATGATCAAAGACGTCTTCTGACTGATTGCTTTGCCAATGGTTTTTGCACCGATCTTGTGCTTTTAAATATCCGCAAAACTGGGATGAAAGCAAATTGGTTGGAACAACCTGCGACGTTTGAACCAAGTTGCGTTAACAATACAGGAATACTTAACATTTGTACCAGGTTATGGCTAACGGAATCAGAACAGGCAACCCCTGTGGATTTAATAAAGGAGGTAGTTCTGTCAAAGTTTCCGAGTTCGACAAACACCTGAAGAAAGCCGGAGGACATATTGGCCGAAACTTTGTGGAAATAACAATAAAGATGAAGACAATAATCTAAAAACCCTAAATGATATAGATCGGTTTGATCTTTAAGATTTGCCTTTACGATTTTGGAAGACAGTGGAATTTGCCTGTGACTACAAGCAGCCTCTTGAACCTTTGACAATTTTTATAATTATAGCTTCAGTGACCTTTGCTTGAATTTGTAAATTTATAAGAATAAACCTTCATTTAACATTTTGATTTTGATGTTTTTCATTTTAACAAAATTACTCCTGGCTAAGAGACTCAGTAGAAGATAGACAATCTAGGATAGCCTGGCAAACGATAAAAGAAGTGAGTAGAAGGAAGAGCACAGCCAAAGCTAAATTGAAAGCTACAAACCAACAAGAAAGTGTAAAACTGTGGAAACAGCATTTCGAAAATCTACTAGGAAACCCACCGAAAGTAACGCATGAACCAATCACCAGAATAATTAGTAAGCAATTGGACATTAAACTAGGACCGTTCACTCAAGAAGAACTTGACTCGGTTCTTAGAAAAACTAGAAATAGGAAAGCTGCAGGGCTGGACGAGATTCCCCCAGAAGTATGGAAGACCAGACAATTCGACGACATACTGCTCCAACAATGCAACGCAATCTATAATCAAAATCCGATAGACAGATGGATGAAGTGATGCATCCTCCCCTTCCCTAAAAAGGGTGACCTTGGATTAGCCTAGAACTACCGAGGTATAACACTTACATCCATAGCAGCCAAAATTTGCCCTACTACGAAACCGCAGAGAACCCAAAATTGACAACATTTTTAGCAAAAACCAAAATGGCTTTTGAAGAAATAGATCCACGACCTCACAAATATTGACCATCCGTAGAATCCTTGACGGCGTACGGGCAAAAAAACAACAGGCGACATTACTATTTGTCGACTTTACCAAGGCCTTTGATTCCATCCACAGAGGGAAGATGGAACAAATCCTACTAGCATACGGCCTACCAAAAGAGACCGTCGCAGCAATAACGATTCTCTATAGAAACACCAAAGTGAAAGTACGTTCACCGGATGGAGACACAGAATACTTCGACATTGTTGCTGGAGTACTACAAGGAGACACGCTAGCCCTATACCTTTTTATCATCTGTCTAGACTACGTGCTTAGAACATCGATTGATAAAATCAAAGAAAACGGCTTCGAACTGACAAAGAAGGTACCTCTCAAAAACAATTACTGACGCCGACTACGCCGATGACATAGCGATTCTGGCAAATACACCCAACCAAGCCGAGACACTACTGCATAGTTTGGAACGAGCCGCCGCATGCATTGGCCTCCATGTCAATGCACACAAAACTGAATACATGTGCTTTAATCAAACGGGTGACATTTCCACACAAGACAAGTTCACCTACCAAGGTAGCAGTGTCTCATCAACCGAAAAAGACATTGACACGCGGCTAACGAAGACATGGACAGCTATCGATAAGCTATCGATCATATGGAAGTCAGACCTGACCGATAAAATGAAACGCAGTTTCTTCCGAGCAGCGGTCGTGTTGATACAGCTATATGGATGCACTACTTGGACGCTAACTAAACGGCTGGAGAAAAAGCTAGACGGCAATTACACAAGAATGCTGCGAGCAATATTGAACAAGTCCTGGAGGCAACACCCCACAAGGCACCAACTATACGGCCACCTTCCTCTCATCACGAAAACTATCCAAGTTAGACGAACCAGACACGCAGGACACTGCTGGGGAAGCAGGGACGAGCTCATAAGTGATGTACTCCTATGGACCCCCACATATGGCCGAGCAAAAGCAGGACGACCAGCTCGAACATACATACAGCAGCTATTTGTGGATACGGGATGAAGCCCTGAAGACCTACCAGAGGCGATGAACGATAGGGAGAAGTGGCGAGAGAGGGTCAGGGATATCCGTGCTGGCGGCATGACATGATGATGATGATGACTTCTGACTTTCAAAAAATAACTTTTGTTTTTTTGTTAATAAATTTTTAATGCCAGTTTAATCCCTCGTTGAGTCATTCAAAGAAATGCCCACTCCCAACGCAAACAAAAGTCTATCTTAAGACAAAGAAATGTCCAACCCAACATAAGGAAATGCCCACTCCGACACAAAGAAATGTCTGCCCCCCCCCACAACACAAAGAAATGCCTAACACAGCATGAAGAAATTCCCATCCTAACACAAAGAAATGTCTACACCAACACAAAAAAGGTTTAACCCCCAACGCAAAGAAATGCCCACTCCCAACGCAAAGAAATGCCCACTCCCAACGCAAAGAAATGCCCATTTTCAACATAAAGAAATGCCCACTCCCAATGCAAAGAAATGCCCATTCCCAATCCAAAGAAATGCCCACTCCCAACGCAAAGAAATACCAACCCCCAAAACAAGAAATTGACAGACTTTGAAAGAGAAATGTTCGACATAATAAACAAAGTAAAATTCATCAAAAATTAATATAAAATTTCAGAAACAACCGGAAGTCGATCATCAGAAAAATAAATGTCAACAAAAATTTGAGAGTAGATATTTCAACAAAATTATAATGTATGGAAAAATACATACAAAAATGGATCGACTAGTATGTCACAAAAAATTATTAAAAGGTCTCGGAATATCATTAACTTAGAGGGCAGTAATATTGTAGCTAAAATCAAAATTGACAAACGCATGAATATGATAAGCAAGAAATAACACTTATTTCTATAGAAGATCATTTAATAAAATCCAGGCCTGATACAAAATTTTAGAACGAATATTACAATGTGGTCCACTTCCGATACAAGACGCTCAACACTTAGTTCTTCGGTGGTTACGATTCAACTGTGCCCTCACTTATTAATGATCCTTTGGTGTTTCGCAAGTGTTGTATTGTTAAGAACACTTGGGTTGACGGCGTCTGTGCATCTCATTTTCTTCAACCATGTTGAGTTTCTGGTCACCGAAGGTCACTGAAGTGCTGCTCAGAAAGATCAGATGTTAGTATGGGAATTTCTCGCAAATTTGAGGTTTATGAAATCGTGCATATACAAGGTGCCTTCAATAAACTTCCAGACTTTTTTGTACAGGCATTTAAAATTGTTGTAGACTCTTGAAAATTCACTATGTTATTGCTATACATCTTATTAGATGACTGACCAATTTTTATGATTTCAGCTTCAAATGAACAGCTACAGCAGCAATTGGAATACACCCTACTAAAGCCTGATTGTCATAGCTGGTGAATTTCAAAAATGCATCTGACACTTTAGGAGAACGATATGCAATGAAATAGTGTTTTAAACTTGGAAAAAATGATGCCACAGAAACGTATGGAATTCTTCAGACTGCTTTTCGACTATCTTGCATGAATTGAGCATCAGTTTTTGGGTTGCATAAGAGATTCAAAGAAGGCAGGGAGTCTGTGAGGGATGATGAGAGGTGTGGGCGGAGTAAGGACGTCAATACACCTGAGTTGATTAGCCAAATAAAGAATTTCATGGATAAGGACCGTCGTGTGTCGATAGAGACAATAAGTGCACAGTTTGATGTCAGTGTGGGAACTGTACACACAATTATTCGCGAAGAACTGAAGATGCGGAAGATTTGCGCGAAGTTTGTCCCAAGGGTGCCCAGAGAAGATCAGAAAGAAAGACTTTGTCATGACAGCATGGAGATTGTCGAGCTGATCAATTCAGATCCCGCAGTTCTTGATGCTCTGGTGACCTGCGATGAAAGCTGGATCTATGAGCCAGAGACCAAGAGACAGGGTTCCCAGTGGAAGCATGCTGGCTCTCCCAGACCCAAGAAGGCCAGACAGAGCAAATCCACCCACAAACTTTTGATGATCCCTTTTTTGACAGCACTGGCATGATCTACATGCACTGGGTTCCCACTGGACAGACAGTCAAGGAATACTATGTTGAGGTTTTAAGGGAGTTCAGGAAGAGATTCCACCGGAAGAGGCTAGCACTCTTCAAATCGGGTCAGTGGCATTTCCACCAGGACAATGCACCAGTCCACAACTCCATGCTTGTCACAGACTATTTGACCAAGATAGGCATCAACACAGTTCGTCAGCCTCCCTACTGTTCAGACGTTGCTCCCTGTGACTTTTGGTTATTCCCTAAGCTCAAGGAAAAGCTTAGAGGCTGTCATCATGAGACAATTGTGGAGATGAAAGAGGCGGTGACGAAGGTCATTGACACACGAGTGGACTTCCATGGGGCCTTGAAGAAGTTGTTGGAATGGTACAACAAATGCATTGCTGCCGGAGGAGATTACTTCGAAGGAGACTAGAGTTTCATATGTGTACTATGAATAAAAGTGCCCATACGAAGAAAGTCTGGAAACTTATTGAATGATCCTTGTATTTCTGTTACCGAAAATTGTGTATAACTTGGAAAAATCATGATGATTGTCTGAACAATAAAAGGAAACAATAGAACTCTTCAAAAATTATTTTGTTTAGATTTAGAAGTTTCGTCGAATTTAAAACAAGTTCATTTCCATGACGTAAGATTAAACTTTGTAAATGGAACCTATTAGGCATGTTGATAGCCAAATAATGTGCTTTTGTATATAAATACAAACCCTGGCCTCCCACCAAGTGTCAACAAACAAATGTATAAGTCAATTGCTGACAGACAAACCATAAATTTCGGCAACACCAAAATTTCCAATGAGACAGAAGATAGAATATGTAAAAAGTCAGTAAAAGTAAAGTTGGCGACCGTAGTCGACGGCGACCCGAACGCTCCCTTTTCAATAGCTACTACACCGAGGTGTAGGGGAAGGCGCTACTCTTTTCCCTGGATTGCTCCACTCTACCCTTGATACATACCTTATATTGCCGAGTGTTAAGCAAGGAGGTATCAAGTACCATTTTTAAAGTCTTTGGTATGACTCGACCTGGGATTGAACCCAGGCCTCCCGGACCATTAGGCGAACATTGTACCCACGTGGCCAATGAACCGGTTTTACTAGAGAATATGTAAAGAATCTAAAAGATGGCGGTCACGACACCGAGTTAAGTTACAATAATGATCAATGCAATTTAAAGGCGCAAAAGAAATGTAATATGGTTAAAATGTAAAAGTGTAAATGAAAATAAATATCGGAAAATATTTCTGATTGACAAACGTTTTTCTGAAAAGTTAAATAAATTGTTCAACAGAGACAACTTAAAAATAAGTTTCTGTTAGGCAAATAAATATGAAATTAATATAAAAATCTTGAAGGAAAAGTTTAATAATCAAGAAATACAACACAGACTGCGAAAATTGCCCTTTGGATGGAAATGGCATCAAAAGTATCATAATCCATAAAGCTATAGTTTTTTTTTAAATGACAGTAATAATGATGAAAATATGTATATAACGACAACAGAATTGAAATGGAAAAAGCAATTCTATAATCATGAATCCAATTTTTAAATAGAAAATTCAGAAACATATCATCATCAAGCTCACTATGAAAAATTAGATATCATAATGCCGGGTCACTGATTATTAAATGGCAAATTGTGAAGAAGGTCCCATCATATTAAGGAAATGAAGGCTTATACTAGTTTTGCCTTGAGAAAAAATATGTATACAGAAATACCCAAATGTTAGTAAATTAATTATTCAACAAAAACATTTGGTGTCAAAATGCAAACACCGAATATGCTGACTGTAACCTTGACAGAGGTGTAAGACCTCCACCCCCCAAAAGGTATATCTGTGTATGACACTAGACTACATCTGGTGGTGAGGCTCCAGGTCTGGTCTTTTGTCATCCTTCATTACTATTATTTCTAAGAAGATATTTTGTTGCGTCCCAACTTATCAAGAACCAACATTAGCGCTGGCATATCCGTGATATATTAATACTGAACACAACGGAAGGAAAGAGAATATAAACGTATTTGTACATACAGGAACATTTGACCCTTTATATATATAAAATGGAAAAAGTTACTTGATAAGGGAAAGTAAAATAAACATATGATTTTACCATCCCCTGGCAGGGTCCGAGACACATCTTTCCTGTTCAAGGAACAGATGCATTAAAGAAATCAAAAATCTGTATCTGAGAAAGTTATATAACACCCCACAAAACACCCAACAGGTTCACTCGTTCTTAAAGGAAATAATTATTTATTGTCTCCCTACAGCAAGAACACACTTCGATTAGAAACTCTAAATCATTATAATAAATTTTATTGATAGATAGATAGATAGATAGATAGATAGATAGATAGATAGATGGCGGTAAATAAGTAGATAGGTTTCTAAATAGCTGTCTTATGTTATAGGCAAGACAGATGAGTAGAGAATTAA
Source organism: Sepioteuthis lessoniana (assembly GCA_963585895.1). Taxonomy (NCBI): domain Eukaryota; kingdom Metazoa; phylum Mollusca; class Cephalopoda; order Myopsida; family Loliginidae; genus Sepioteuthis; species Sepioteuthis lessoniana. The sequence continues at coordinate 120,437,416 of OY757914.1, read as the reverse complement.
TTATGAATGACCTTGATGTCAAAGGCCAAAGGATTTCTGATGTATGTCCACGTATAAGAAATATTAATTTCTGATTGCATCACGCATGGGGATCTAAATAAGAAGGTGTCCCCTGATTGCTTGAGAGATGTCATATGAAAAAAAGAAGTGAGAAGAGGCAGTTAAATTCTTACCTGAATCGATACATACAGACCGCCTTTGCACTCTAGACAGAAGACAGAAATACGATTTTTGAACAAGTTTAATGACTGGATATTTTTTGGTACATGCCTTTTTTCCGAAGCAAAATTCCTGAATCATCATTCATACAAATGATCAGTTGTTGATAACTAGGGTTATTTCAATCTTCAAATTTGGGATTTGGCTGAAATTTTGATTTGATATCACTTTTTTTTTTTTTTAATCTTTTCGTTTTGCTGACTTTTGCAGAGACACGAAAAATAATCAATGTTGCCTACATCATTCAAACTATTATTCAATATAATTTTGATTTAAATAACTAAAAGAGTCGGAAGTGATTACCGATGTACAATATACTGTCGGTATATCAGTTGTTGGAATTGAAACTTTTCTGAAGCCACTTTTACTCATTAATCCCTCTTACACTGTAAACAAATCATTTTATTTTCAAGATTTTCAAATATTTAATGATCGTGAATAAAAAAAAAAAATCGATATACGTACATTCCTTCATTTGCATGCACATTAATTGTAGGGTGTGGATTTGTATATCTATGTATTTATATATGTGTGTGTGTGTGTGCACATATACTGAGAAATTGATTTCTTCTGATAAAGGCAGAATTTTCCATTGTTTTACAAATATATATTTGATATCACTCACACACTTACGTGTATTCACACACACACACACATACACACATACACAGTTTTTTTTTTATCGGCTTGTAAAATAAATCCACTGAATATTAACAAATGGAGAGCGAATGTAAAGAACATCGAACCAATCAACAAATTGTTTCCTTCTTCTTCGCGTCAACTTTATTTCTACTAATCATAACTCAAATACTTCAATATGAAAGGAGAATGTAATTATTTTTGTTCAGAAGTTGCGTGAAAATGTCAAAATGAGGCTCATCTTTTCCCCCGAAAATCCTTTCTGACTGATCAAGAAATACAAATTCAAAACAGAATATATATATATATATATATATATATATATATATATATATATATATATATATATATATATATATAGTTTTAGAAAATGAAAAAATCGCTGAAATAATGGTGTTGAATGTCAATGAAACTATTTTTTTTTTAAATTAATCTTTTCATTTTCTGTTCATTTTTCTTGGCAAATACTGTTTCAACCTTCATACTTTATTTAAACACAGTTCGTATCTTTTCATATAGTCTCTAGCAAAGAAAAATTCTACATTTTTTATTTTGTATTTTTTAAAAAGAGTGTTTGCCATGGTGGGTTATTCATTTTATCTCCAGGGAAGAAATAAATTGCTTGATAATGCCCATCTCCTTTCCAAATTGCATTAAATAGCAACCTTACACTACTCTATCAATTATTAGAGGCTATTTACAACCAGAGGTAAAAGTTTTGTCAAGATTTTTTATGAAAAAATGAAACACGGGGAAAAGCCAACTTTCGAAAATGATATTAGAGATTTCTCTGTTGACGTTCTCTTCTCCGCACCAATAAATATTATGCCACCTCACACAGCCACTAAAGGTACGAGAGGCAACAAAAGAAAAGTCTTCATTCGCGATATAAGAACGTCTTTATATATATATGCAAAATGATCCGTGAAAAATTTGTATTATCACAGTCTGTTGACGTTAAGTCAAAATGCTTATTTTCATTTGCTTTTATGAGGAGAGAAAATATTTAAGATACAATCTCACTATAACCTGATAATAGTGAAATCAACAATTATATATATTAGAGGATGCTGAAAAGTTCTCGATCCAACCAAGAAAGAAATTATCATTGTTTAAGTGATCTCATTTTTCTTTTGAAAATGTTTAAGTAACTTGAGAAACGATGGACCAAGTGTGTTGAAATATTGGATGAATATTTAGAATAGTATATACGTAGCATTCCGAAACACAACCTGCTAGTCATTGGCGGAGATATGAATGCACAAATAGAGAAAAAACAGAAACAACAAATACAGCCTACACAACACGTCAAACAGGAATGGACAACATCTAATTGATTTCATGATTGAAAATAGATTAACATGCCTTAATACAAACTTTCAAAAAAGGGAGAGAAAATTATGGACCTACACATACGCGAATAATAGTAAAGCACAGATAGACTACGTTTTTATAAACAGGAAATGGAAAAATAGTGCGATGAATTGCGAGGGTGTGTCCTCCGATCATCGAATAGTCACGGCCAAAGTACGACTAAGCCTACGAAAAAACGCCACACGAACAGCGACAACTAAGCACTATGACTAGGCCCTACTTAACAACAGAGATATTAGAGACAAATATGCATTAGAATTAAGAAACAGATTCGAAACACTACAAGAGAAGACAGAAAAAGGAACCCCAAATGACGAATATGAGAATTTTGTTGAAGCACACCTTGAGGCGACATCAAAGTGTATCCCAACAAAACCTAGAACTAAATATAAAGTCCCTTGGGAAACGTTAGCCGTTAGAGAAAAACGTGCACTCGTGAAAACTGCCTCCAAAAGCTATCGGAAGAACCCAACAAACACAAATGCACGAAAACTAGAAAAGGCACAATATCAATTAGCAGGAATATATCTAAAAGAACAGACAGAATACATACAAAATCAGATAGATAAGATTAGAGACTCGGTGGAAGATAGGCAATCCAGGATAGCCTGGCAAACAATAAACGAAGTAAGTAGAAGGAAGAGCACAGCCAAAGCTAAATTGAAAGCTGCAAGCCAACAAGAAAGAGTAAAACTGTGGGAACAGCATTTAAAAAATCTACTAGGAAACCCACCGAAAATAACGAATGAACCGATCACCAGAATTATCAGTAAGCAATTGGACATTAAACTTGGTCCGTTCACCAAAGAAGAACACGACTCGGTTCTTAGAAAAATTAAAAATAGGAAAGCTGCAGGGCTTGACGAGATCCCCTCAGAAGTGTGGAAGACCAGACAATTCGACGACATACTGCTCCGACAATGCAACGCAGTCTATAGTCAAAATAGGATAGAAAGATGGATGAAGGGATGCATCCTTCCTTTCCCTAAAAAAGGCGACCTCGGATTAGCCTAGAAATGCCGAGGGATAACACTTACATCCATAGCAGCCCAAATCTACAATGCTCTACTACGAAACCGCAGAGAACCCAAAATAGACAACATTCTTAGCAAAAACCAAAATGGCTTCCGGAGAAATAGATCCACAACCTCACAAATATTGACCATCCGTAGAATCCTTGAAGGTTTCGGGAAAAAAACCTTCACGCGACATTACTATTTGTCGACTTTACCAAGGCCTTCGATTTCATCCACAGAGGGAAGATGGAACTAATACTACTAGCATACCGCCTACCTAAAGAAACTGTAGCAGCAATAATGATTCTCTACAGAAACACAAAAGTGAAAGTACGTTCACCAGATGGAGACACAGAATACTTCGACATTGTTGCAGGAGTACTACAAGGAAACACACTAGCCCCATACCTCTTTATCTTCTGTCTAGACTACGTGCTTAGAACTTCGATCGACAAAATCAGAGAAAATGGCTTTGAGCTGACGAAGCAAAGAAGCAAAAGGTACCCCGCAAAAACAATCACCGACGCCGACTACGTTTTAATGGCGAATACGCCTAATCAAGCAGAGACACTACTGCATAGTTTGGAACGAGCCGCCGCAAGCATTGGCCTCCTTGTCAATGCACACAAAACTGAATATATGTGGTACAACCAAACAGGTAACATTACCACACTAGACGGAGCCTTTCTGAAACTAGTAGACAAATTCACCTTCCTAGGAAGTAGCGTCTCATCAACCGAAAAAGATATCGACACACGATTAACGAAAGCATGGACAGCTATCGATAGGATCTCGATCATATGGAAATCAGACCTGACCGATAAAATGAAACGCAGTTTCTTCCAGGCAGCGGTTGTATCGATACTGCTATATGGATGCACTACTTGGACGCTAACTAAACGGCTGAAGAAGAAACAAGAAGGCAATTACACAAGAATGTTGAGAGCAATATTGAACAAGTCCTGGCGACAACACCCCACAAGACACCAACTATACGGCCACCTTCCTCTCATCACGAAAACTATACAAGTTAGACGAACCAGACACGCAGGACACTGCTGGAGAAGCAAGGACGAGCTTATAAGTGATGTACTCCAATGGACCCCCACATATGGCCAAGCAAAAGCAGGACGACCAGTTCGAACTTACATACAGCAGCTATGTGAGGACACAGGATGTAACCCTGAAGACCTGCCAGAGGCGATAAATAATAGGGAGAAGTGGCGAGAGAGGGTCAGGGATATCCGTGCTAGCGTTACGACATGATGATGATGATGATATACGTTTTATCGCTTTTAGTCTGACCTAGAACTTTTCAGCACCCTTTGTGTGTGACTATGCATATGTGCGTACATGTGTGCGAACACGTGTGTATATGTGTGTGTGATATTAATAATATAGTTCGTGATATTTATAAATAAATAGCGCTCAATAACTACGATAGATCATATACATACACACATGGGTATATATATATATATATATACACACACACACACATATATATATATATATATATAGTTTCATTGAGAAAATTAATATATAAAACTATATCGACTTTTGGGTTTAAGAATTGGAAAATTACGAATATTCGCCACTTGAGATGATGACACAATTCTTTGACGTATCTTTAAAAGTGTCTGCGCCCAGGTAGAAAGAGATTTGTGAGTATATTTGGGTTGTTTGATATATTGGTCAAGTGGGTTGAGTATCCGCTAATGGTCTGGGAGACCAGATTTCAATCCAAGGTCGAATCATACGAAAGACTCAAAAAATGGTACTTGATGCTGTTTTGCCTAACACGCAGCCTTATAAGGTACGTATCAAGAGTAAAGTGGAGTAGCGCACTCCACGACACCTTAGTGTTGTAGCTAATGAAAAAGGAGCCTTCTAGTCGCCCTCGACTACGATCTCCAGTTTTACTTACTTATCTGGTACCACATAATTGACTGAGGAATTTGGGATGCATTGGAACGTAAATATGGGATACCAAGAAGTGATGAAATATTCAGAAGAAAATTCCATTTGCGTTCCTTGCTGCCAGGCTTACCTAATTTCAAATTTCCCATCTTAAAACTTGATATTACGCTTAGTGTCTTCCGGTTATAAAATGTATTAGCGTTCTCTTTTCCTCATTGACTTGGTTCTTTTAAAATATGTTCAGCCATTTCTCACTAGACACCTGGCTGTTTTAAAAGAATCACCGCTCTAATATCATTCTTCATATTTCAATGAAAACAATTTTGCATCCTACCAGGACTTGGCAGGTGGCTTCTTGCCATCAGTTAAAGAAATAGCTTTTATGTAAGTTCTTCATTCATTCTGTAATCTGAGAGTGACGTCACCACGACACTATCTGCTTTGAAGAACGGACAGGAAGTTACATCATTTGGTTTCGGGTGATCAAAGTATAAAGTCTGTTTATGTAAGTTATCTTGGTATAAGGAATTGGATGACTGCCAATTCCAACAATTATCAGACGCCCAAAACAAAGATAACAATCATAATTAGAATGATAAAATATGCACAGACGCGCATGCGCCACCTCGTCTACAGTTTCTAGATTTTTTTTATTTTCTTCTTGTGCATTATGCTGATGAAAACAAACCTTCAAATGTCGAATAATCATTTTATACATTTGATATTTATGTAACACTATATGGGTGGCCCGCCAAACAGACGATTTCTTTGTCTGTTTTGGTGCGAAACCAGACAAAGGATTTTTGGGCCTGAAATCTCGCCGTATCCGGAAGTGGTAAGGGGACGCGAATGAGAGTTGGCTGGACAAAGGAGCTGAGAGGCAGTTGGCGACTGGACAGCAGAAAGGTGGGACAGCAAGCAGAGAGTTGGCGTGGAACCACGGACAGGGGCAGTCAACACCGGACTCCGGAGACAGTAGCAGAGAAGAGAGGGTCCAGCCACGGTGAAGAAGATCGACTTAAGATGTCTGCATTCGAGTTGCTTGTGGAATTTTCGCTAGTAACCCACGCTAGCGATAGTCCGCACACGGAAATGAAGTGTTGCATACCTCCTTCTGCTCTTGGTTAACCCCAAGCTTTGTTCGTGTTTGTTCGTCTGTTTTATTTTCTCCCCCCCCCCGATCGTATTCTTGTGGTGGCAAGAAATGTGCGTTACCCCCTCAGCCACTAGTTGATCACCGGCCGGCTAAGAAGTGGAATGGTTAGAAGGCGGATCTAATGTGGTGGGGGTGAGGGCGTAACGTTACATTTTAACCTAGATTACGTGTGAGTGAGAGAGATTGTTCTGTGCTATTCCTTTAAGTTGAATGAATGCATGCCTTAAAAATCAGCATGCAAAATCCAAGCTCTCGTCTTTTTTTATATATAATATCCTATTTATCAGCCCCAAATCTTCCCCTTCAAACTCAGCAATTCAAGGAGTAGATTTAACAAATTTCTCAATTGTAAAGATACTATTATTGCGAAATTTAAACTTGAAAATTCATTGACTTTCATCATTTTTAGGATTATTAAACATTACATTATTATTTTCTCTGAGACATTCAATAGTTTTGTGAGAACCTGCAAAGTATTGCCTCATCTCCAGGGTGCATACCGAGGCAAAGTTTTATGGAAGATGATCATGAAGGGCATTTATCCTTTTTGTGACATTGATGTTGTTCAAGAGAATGGTGAAGACCAGTACAGCAAGGTACCAGTGTCATCACAATGATTTTTGAAAGAAGTTGAAGACAGCATCGGACATTGTGTGGAGATAGATAGATAGATAGATAGATAAGTCCCCATGACGAAGTGCAAATGTACTTGACTGCAACACTGTAGTAAGCGAGTTCGAACTTCAGTCGCGCTTTTACATTTACTTTTAAACTGATACCCCTAGGAAAAAATATGAATTCACTTACTCCCCACCCAGTCCAGCTATAGATTAAATTAATGTTCATATTTACCCAACCCCTCCGCTCGGGCAGGATATGACACAAGGTCAATTTTTAAGCGGAGTTTAAACAGGTTTGAATTTAGAGTTATCCTTCTCCTAGACTAGTTGCCTCACCAAGGCTGAAGAACCTAGTCTGCCCTACTATTTACCCATAGCTGCAGGGAGAATAATTGGATTCATACCTTTCCCAACGGTATTATTGCTATGTGAAATGCAATCAGTCACGTCCAGGATTTGAACTCGTGTCGCCGTGTCCGTTTCCTACGACGATAACCATTATACCACGGGCACCTCCACAATAATACCATTAATGTTCTTCTACAAGGATAACTTTGGCATAAAATAACTCACTAACAAAGAAACGAAAAACTAGCCAACCAGACAGATAGATATGAAGAAACATAGATAGATAGATAGATGTGAATATTGATATTTGATTAATTATACGATTTTGTACTGAAAGGTTCTCGACCTGACCAAGAAGGAAATGGCTTTGAACCATAAGATGTGCATGCTATTTTACATATTTATCTAACAAACTTCCCATATTATTTCTCAAATTTCTTTTACCCTTTCAAAAAATTTGAAAACCAAAAAATCCCTTTGTGGTCGGACCAAGAACGTTTCAGCTCCTCCTTGTATTTGATGAAAGTAAAAAATGAGAGAATTAAGGAGATCACTGTTATTACAACCAATCAGATCCTGCAATTCCCTGCTTTTTGAAAACTTTCCTTCTCAATGCCGTCTTGGCCACCGCTCGAAAGACATTTGGCGCTAAATTAACAGGGAAAAATTAAAGTCAGATTTGAACAATGCAATAACAAAAAAAGCTACAATTCTTACTAAAACTGATTTAACCAACTTTAAGATCTTTTGCTTTCATTTTTTCCTTTTGTTTTATAATCTGAAGAGACAAACAGAACTAAACGCACCCCCCCCCAGTCATCGACGAGAATAAAGTTCGGGCATAAACTCTTTACTGCGCTTGAGGATTTAAAAATGTATTAAGCGTCGCAATAAAATGATAAGATAAAATTGCTTCCTTCTCAACGGTAAATAGCACAGCAAGTGAATAAACTACGATGTCGCAGTCCAGCACGTTTGCTAATACGCCACGGGGACCCACATCTTAGAATATATGCAGGTTCAGAAGTGGTTGAAAGTGAAAATCAGAAGGAAACAAACTGATTTCGATTGCCACTGACAAACAGCTGATCCTCAAACGCTGTGGTTGTACAACAGCCTGTGGGAATGAATTCCTGTTGTTGCAGAAAAGCAAAGAAATTAGCTGGAATTTTTTTACCTAAAAAAAAACACCTGCTATTTTCGATTTTTGTCAAAAAAAAAAAATAATAAGTACGCGGAAGAAAATTAGGGATCTTTAATTTATTTCTCAGTATATTAAAGAATTATTCTGGAAAAATCAGCCTTCGGGGGTTTTTGAATATAGGCGCGCTTAGCGTAATGGTTATCATCATAGGAAATGAAATCAGTGACCTGGGTTCAAATCCTGGATGAGGTTGTTTACATATCCCTTCGCAGTAATTTCTTTAAGGAAGACAGGAATCTATCTCTTCTCTAAGAGATAAATAGTGGGACAGACTTGGTTCTTTAACCTTAGTAACCAGTCAATAAGAAAGGAAACTAGCTTTACCCGGTTTAAAACTAGATCTTCTGTTCCATCCATGGCAGAAAGGGTAAATAAATACATACCCGGGTGATTAAATACGTACCCGGTTTTTTGAATGTATCAAAACAGAACAGAGATGAAAATCTATCTTGAAAGCGATCTTAAAAATTTCCGATCAGATTTTGGTGGACGACGTTTATTATGTAATTACGCACACCTGATACGAATAAAAGAGGTCAGAAATTTTTTTCTTGAATGAATGAAAAATAAGCATTTTTAATGATTTGATGACCATCTTGGAGAGCTTGTTAAAATACACTTGGAGAAAAATTGGGGACTTTTAATCTGTCCCTTCCTTCTGGTATATATTCTGATAAAAAATCAACTTGCATTAACTTCTGGAGCAAATGCTTTTGGACTCTGAAGATATTGATTAAAAGAATAACTTTGCTTGGTGTCAGAAGACTGACATTAATCTTTAAACATCTCTCCGACTCGAATTAAGGAATTTAAAATTGTATTGTTACACGTGTGTGTGTGTGTGTGTGTGTGTGTGTGTGTGTGTGTGTGTGTGTGTGTGTGTGATTAGTTTATTTTTTCCTTATTTGTAACAAAAATCGACTTTAAAGAATACTTTCTCAGGTATAGTCAATTATCAGTGTCTTTAAATCTTTGAAACACAGTTTTGCCCAGTCGGCTACAGTGAGGGCTGTAGAATACACTGACTCCATCTCTGCAGAGGGGTAAGACCCCCCAACGAGTGTCCAGGATATGACACTAAACAATCTGATGGTGAGGTTCCAGTAATGCTGGAGCTTTGGGGAACGCGGAGTACCCCTTCATTGCCATCGCTTCCAGGTCTACTCTGGCCCGGAGTGGTAGCACCTGATAAGGTCCTATCTATGGGTCAAATAGAACTAAATTGCGTACTTAAGCTAAAATGAATTTCTTGAAATAAAACTGTTTTGATATTTAAACGGTGCACTTATGCAAAACTGTATTGTTTGAAATAGAACAGTTTTTGTCATTGAAACTGTACTTATGCTAAACTGAATTGTTTGAATTAGAACTGTTTGACTAAATTGAATAGCTTGAAATAGAAATGTTTTGACAATTAAACCGTGTATTCATGTTAAACTGAATTGTTTCAAACAGAACTGATTATTTGTATAAAAATGGATTTGGCGTTAAATAACCTACAAAGGTTGATATGCCATAAAACATAAACACCCAACCAAGCATCGGAAGTTCAAATACAAAATAATCTTCCAGATTTTATCACTTGAATTTTCATTTCTACAACAAATTCAGTGGTAGATTTGTTTTGTCTCCAGACAATTAAACATACGTTCAAAAGTATTAAGAAACTTTTTTGATACGATAATTTGCCCGTTTTCATAACAGATCGATAATTTTCCATGTTTATCCTATTTACCAACCCCTCCGCTCGGGCAGGATATGACACAAGGTCAATTTTTAAGCGGAGTTTTAACAAGTTTGAATTCAGAGTTTTCCTTCTCCTAGACTACTTGCCTCACCAAGGCTGAAGAACACAGTCTGTCCTACTATTTACCCCATAGCTGGAGGGAGAATAATTGGATTCATACCTTTCCCAAGGGTATTAGTGCTATGTGAAATGCAACGAGTTTCGTCCAGGATTTGAACTCGTGTCGCCGTGTTCATTTCCTACGACGATAACAATTACACCACTGGCACCTCCATGTTTATTGTTATTGGTTTTTAATGAAACACGCTTCATTAATCAATGTTTTGTCGTGATTAAGGAGACTGAAAGACTAACAATTGAGATGAGAGATTTAATTTTTTCATCAATCAGTTAAGCAATGTTACATATAGTCACAACCGAAATGGAAATGAGAAGTAAAATTATGAAACAAAAGGGAAAAAAGGAATTTGCACAAATCCAGCATTGATAATTTCTTATGATTGTTACATAGATATCTTAGTCTGGTACAAGGCCATTGAACATCTAATGACAACTGAACACAATCGTTTAATTTGCTAACCACTTCTCTTGGGAAGATATCATCATCATCATCTTGTTGTGATATCAGCACGGATATCCACGACCCTCTTTCACCACCCCTCCCTATTATTCATCGCTTCCGGTAGGTCTACAGGTCTTCACCCCGTATCCTTACAGAGCTGCTGTATGTAGGTTCGAGCTGGTCGCCCCGCTTTTGCTCGGCCGTGTGAAGGGGTCCATAGGAGTACATCACTTATGAGCTCGTCCCTACTTCTCCAGCAGTGTCCTGCATGTCTGCTTCTTCAAACTTAGATAGTTTTCGTGATGGTCGGTAGGTGGCCGTACAACTGCTGCTTTGTGGGGTGTTGCCTCCTGGACTTATTGCTCGCAGCATTCTTGTGTAGTTGCCGTCAAGCTTTTTCTCCAGCCGTTTAGCTAGCGTCCATGTAGTGCATCCATATAGCAGTATCGACACGATCGCGGCACTGATTCACAGAATCTATTTCTGATTCGACGAATTCCGTTCTGATTAATTAACAAAACCCCGAAAATTTCAGATTGACTGAGTATATCGATGATGACCTTAATTTCAAAATGTGCTGGTCACTTTCCTATTTGATTAATAGTTAAAATTTAATCCAAGCCTTTTCTTTATCATCATCAACAGAAATGACCGTACATGATCTACCGCAAAGACTTTATTTTGGGCGATACCTTCTGTCGTTCAAAATCAGAGTCAAGTCTGATTTTATATTTGGATGCCAAATGTTTGAATTGCAACGAATAAGCGCATCACAAAATAGATTTGCTAATACAAGTCATTGATATCAGCATATATTGATGATAAAATCAAAAGCATAACAATATTGAACGTGGTCAGATATGATTTTTATTGGGTGAAAGGAAACATTTGATAGAGCAAATCAGTTACATCTTCTGTAATTTAGCGTTTCATGGCGTTTTATTGCACGAATTATTTATACAAATATCATTAAAATGTTTGTTTTTTATCACATTATATCAATTCTAGAATTCTTTCGTAATTACGAGGGTGAGTCAAAAGTTTTGCAATATTTTGATATGTGGTTGTTTGCAAATTGATTCACTCTGTATAAAATTTGAAAGCTGCATAGTTGAATATGTAACGTTGTCTAATTCGGGAACTGTTCAGTTTTATGAGTTCAAAATAATCCATTACGCTGCCTCGGAAGCAACAAAAATATTTGCCTATGTGAAATGTAAATGTGCAATTGATCACTGTACAATAAAGTTCAAGAAATTTCACTGGGGTTGCAAGAACCTCGACGATCAGGCTAGGTCAGATAAGCTTAAAATGGTGAATTTTGAGGCCTTGTTTCAAGGAATAATCCAGCACGTAACAATCGGAGAGTTCGGCATCTCTCAATCTAGTGTCATTCGTCGCCTTCATGACCCGAGCGGCAAAAAATTCTAGAGCTGTCGAATTGTGCCTCATGTACTTCCAAAATATTGCAAAACTTTCGACTCACACAAGTATAAAAAAAAGACTCATTTCATCATTATCAAAAATCTTTTTATAGAAAACTTTAGATTTAAGCATGAAAAATTTCTGTAGAATATATTGTCAGTTTGCGAAAGGCTGAAGAAGAGATCAGCTGAAATAAACTGATAAAATCAAGAAGGCTTTAAATCAGAGTCCGAATAAATTATTAACTAATGAATGACTTATCTCGGGATTGAAGACAATATGTAACTTTCAGACAATATGTAAATTTCAGACAATATGTAAATTTCAGACAATATGTAAATTGAATATTTTTGAATGGCTTAAAAGATTTTTTTTTTCAATTTGATTGACCCAATATTTTCTATTTGTCAACCAAACCAATCAACTTTTTTTTCTGAAATTCTTGTCATTCGGATGATTTAATGATTATTAGAACGTTATTTTCATATTATTCCTTTTATCACAAAGTTTTGATTGGTTATGTCACATTTGGCTGAAGAAAGATGGAGAAATGACGGGTTTAAATGGTGTTATAAAATTTCGTTGAAGGTAAGACCTTCTCCTGCTTTGGAATTTGATTGAAATATTAATCAATCCGGAAAGGTCAAGGTCAATTAACGCTGCATAAATTGGGATGCGTTAACTTATTTAATTATCTTAACATGATTAATCCTGGGGATGATTCTTCTACAAAATATACTGCCTGATCTAGAATTTGACCTCAAAAACAGTGTAAATTCATATGTCTGTGTAGTTCATGTATATATATATATATATATATATATATATATATGTATGTAGAGAGAGAGAGGAAGAGAGAGAGAAAGAAAGAAAGAAAGAGAGAGAGAGTTAATCTCTATTTTTCACTCCTTAAAACTATTTTACTTATTTTTATCTTGAGTTTCTAGGTAAAAAAATTGAACTGTTGCAGAAATTCTGCTCAATTGGATTTTTAATTTGCCTTTCAACAAGAAAAATCTCGAACTCTCGACGGAAATTGTTGCTTTGATTATTCTAAAAGAAAAATCCCGCCATTACACTTGAATTAGGTTAATTAAAAGTTTTTCAAGCGAGATAAAAGTCATGATAATTATAGAGCAAATCCGAGTCAAGAAAGGACGATTTGTTCTGAACAAACAGATTACATTATTCGTTTCTAATTGTTCAAATAATTCTCTTCGGTTGCATCAAATGCAACCGAATCTAATTAGATGCAACACCGGGTCATTCGAAGGAAGAATAATCCAACAGGATAAAGATGAGGAAGAAGATGCGTGAGAAACCTAGTCTTGGGCAAAGAGTTTTTTCAAATCCAGTTTTCTCTGTAGATGTTTATGTCGTACCTGGGCTTTCTGAAAGGAAGATTTTTTTTTCAAAAGTCATCTAAAGGTATATCGACTGACAGACATATTACAAGACTCAGGGGAAAAGGACGCTGTCTGAACATTTAGAAATCGTTTGTGCAGATTTTCGAAATAATCTTTCCAGGAAGGAGGAGTCATTGTTGTTGTATACTCATATGCAGATGCATGCATGCAGAATCATAACGACGACACAATAAAGACGAGCGTCACAGTCTTTTAGAAAAATATACCTCTCACTTTATTGAAAGGGTAGTGTGTGAGAGGGAGTTGGAGACTGAACAGAACTGCAACATATTGACCCCCACTCTATTGGCCATAACCGCGTTTCTTTCCCGTTCTCATGGGCTGCTCAACCGGGGGCCTGGGGGCCCAGCCTCTCTGGGTGCTGGTTTTCTCTACCGCATCTTATCTCCAACTCATCTGATCTCCAACTCGTCTGATCTCCAACTGATTGAATTTCCTGTGCACTGAATTACATAATAGTTCAACAGCCACCTTCTTCTTGTGGGCGTCACAAATCGCACTCATTCAACCTGTCCACGGTCAAGGTTATAATATCCTCATATTCCTCGACCGAATGCACCTTTTATTTACACAGGTGCATTTCCTATTTTGACTGCCAGCCGGGTCGGAGGTCAATATACAACACCTGTGACGTAAGGACTAATAAGCTGGATATTGGAGTCAGCGAGTTCGAACTACAGTAAGATTATTGCGTTCACTGTCGGACTAATAACCTTGGGAAAGGCAGGAAATCCCTTATCCCTTGGCTATTGTTTAAATAGTACCGCCACTTTTCAACGACAAGAGTGGCTTTGGCATTAGATAACCCATGGGTGTTGATATACCATTAAGCAAAGAAACCAAACATTTCAAAAAAGGGCGAATCCAGTCTTCATTGAATTATCAGTTTCTCACGTCCAAGAAATGAGGGGAAAAAAGAGAACGAGGGGGATCCAATGCATGTCTCCCTCACTTTAATACCTTACAGGTAGGATTGATTGATTGAGTCTAACGGCATGTCAACCTGCTCAGATGTTTTTTTGTGCCAAGAGGTTAAAGAATTGTATTCATTGTACGGTTATATTTACATTTTTGTGTAGTTGTTTTGTAAAAGTTTTTTTTTTTCCTCAAATCTATATCAAATATTCTAATCTAATACAAATTATTTGGACACAGTTGAATGTTTTCAAGTGTTCCTTTATAGTTCAAATAATCACTACTCAATGATATGGTTTCAAGTAATTATTTCTATTTAATGATAGTCATTTGTTTGCATATATTTGTGTGGTTTCAAGTTTTGCAATGAAATACTAATAATTATATGGTTTCAAGTAATTATTTCTATTTAACCATAATCCTTTGTTAGCACACAGTTATATGGTCACAAATTTGCTAATACTAATAATCTTTAGTAATTTAATTGTATTCATTCTTAAAAAGATCTTTTTTCGCATATATCTCGTCAGATAAATTGCCGTAAGAAAATCCCAAACTGGGTTTTTATTTTCCTCTTCGGGTGTCTTCATAGTTTGTTTATCTTACTGCAATTTCTCTGGCGAGACTGAAGCGAAAAAAAAAGATCTTTTTAAGAATGAATCTGCTATTATATGCCATTTTGATCTTTTATACACACAACAAATTTTAGTAAAAAAAAATCATCGGTTAAATGACTATTCTTAATAATAATAATTTACACACACTTATTTGCTGATATTCCTATGAAATTCATCTAATTTTCAAGCATATCTATTTGATCCATACATTGGACTCTAACAGGTACAAACACTCCAGGTCAAAGTGGACCTGGTAGTAATGACAATCAAGAGGTACAGTACATTCTCGTATCTCTAGGACTGGAGCCTCACTATCAGATAAAGGCTTTTGTGGAAGGGTTTAACCCTCTGTAGGGGATACAGTCAATGTATTTTAAGCCTCACCGACAGGGTGATATATACAAGAGCTTCAGTTCTTAAATACTAATAGCAGACATAGTACCAGTTGGATCACTCAAAAGACAAAATCATCAAATCAATCGTAAATATTTTCGAAATCTGATGGATTTGATTATTTTCTTAAACAAGAAATGGGACACCAAATAATAAGATAGTAAAGAGTATAAATACCCGTATGTTTCAATGGATTTACATTTAGAAATCAACTTATCTCTCTCAAACGTATGACTATTTGCCATCAGGATTTTTTACAGTAGATGTATTACTCGTAGTAATAGCAGCTGTAGAGAAAACAAATGTAAAGAGAGTGTGGATAATTTGAATAAGTTTATGTTGTTTCTTATTTAAAAAAAATCAATTTGCCTGTTTTGCTTCTGTAATAAAAATCGAGACATATGCTGTTAATGTGACTGCAAACAGCCAGTGACGCCATCTTAGTTCAGTGGTTGACAGCTTGAATTTATTGTAATATATATATATATATATATATATATATATATATATATATATATATATACACATATATATATATATATATATATATATATATATATATATGTATATATATACTGCTACCTGCATCAAACTCAATAAAATATACAAGACCATCGATTTTTAAAGTAATTCCCACATAAAGAGTACGTGCTTTTCATCTCATTTCATCCGCTGATATTTATGAAGACTTGGCGTGAATAAAAATTAACTAATTGATAGATAGAAATAAAAAGAGAGAATAAAAAAATATATAGATTGAATAAAAATTAACTAATGAATAATAGTTGATGTAGTTGTATCTAATAACTGGATAATTTTCAACCGTTACAATATGATAATAAACTGTCTCACATTATCGAGTGCGCCAAATGTTACAGACGAGAAAAATAATTTGTTGAAAATAACCCGGTGTTTTAAAGAAAATTGTCATCTGGTGGA
This sequence comes from Sepioteuthis lessoniana, assembly GCA_963585895.1. Lineage (NCBI taxonomy): Eukaryota > Metazoa > Mollusca > Cephalopoda > Myopsida > Loliginidae > Sepioteuthis > Sepioteuthis lessoniana. Next base: position 120,420,895 of record OY757914.1, on the reverse strand, counting down.
TTTTGCCGACCACAAAGTAAAAAGAAGAAGCAAAAAGATGGACAAATACATGGATCTTGTCAAAAAGCTGAAAAATCTGCGGAGCACAAAGTTAACAGTGATACAAATTGTAGTTGATGCACTTGGAACGGTTCCCAAAGTTTTGGAAAAGATATTAAATGATCAAATGAAGAATCGAGACAATCCTGATCAAGGAGATTTGGTATCACTCAACTTCAGGAAAAAAAAATCATTAGTTCGAGCTGTTATGAAAAACTCACAAATGTGTAATTACCCAACCCCTCCGAAGGAACAGGGTGAGACACGAGATCAATATTTATGCTGAGTTTAACAGTTTGAATGCATTGTTTTTCTTCTCTCAGACCAGTTGCTATACCAAAGTTAAAGAACGCAGTCTGCCCTACTATTTCACCCCTAGCTGGATTCATACCTATAACAAGGGTAATAGTGCTATGGGAAATAAGATCAGCCTCCTCCAGTATTTGAACCCGGGTAACTACATCTATTTCCGACGCCGATCTCCATTGCACCATCAACGCCTCCGTTGGCAACGATTAAAATAACAAACAAATTGGCTTGATACTAAAAAACTTTTCAGAAATCTGATCTTCTTCATTTTAATGTAAATAAAAAGTTTTCCGACTGAAATGAAAACGATCAAGAAATTTACCAAAAAAGAAAGAAAACAGACCAAAATCTTTTCCAAATAATTTTTTCCAAAATGTTACAGTCGCTCAAGTTTTCCCATTGATTATAATATTTATAAGAACATGTGCTGATAAAGTAGATGCTGCCTAAAGACATCATAGAGGTTTCAGTAAAATAAAAACAGCTTTCTGAGTAACAGAAAGATGAAAGTTTTCAATATCATTTTGGAATCAAACTGGAATGGAAATAAGTAGAAGAAATAAGAAAAATAGTTTCGAGTGTTAAGTATTTGTTTATCCATCTTGGTAAATAGGTAATAAAATGACATACAATCAATTCCAACTGTCTATCTGGAAAAAAGGTGATCTTGCCAAGAAAATAAGTGAATCATTGGAATCAGATGGACCTATTAATGTCATTCTCTCGGGGATGCGCTTTGCCGTTTTTACCATCAAACTGCGTAGATTGATTGGCATCCATACCATGATAATATGTGACTGCTCGGCCATTCATGACTGACAAGATAAAAAGGAGGGCCAGGTAGGAGGGAAGCTAGGTAGAATAAAATATCCATGAAATAAAGGACAACTTTTGAAAGAAAGAAAGAAAGAAAGAAAGAAAGAAAGAATTCAAAGTCTCGAATACCTAAAATCAGGACAAAAAACAAGAGTATTAACAATTTATGTTAGAAGATAGAAAGAGAAAGAGAAAAGTGAAGAAGAGATTAGAGAGGAGGAGTAGAAATTTGTTTTAAACTATTTTTGATATTCAAGTCACCTAACATAAAAGGTCAATTGGTTCGCATAAGCAATGAGATACAAAATGAAAAATGAAGAGTAAGAATGTAACAAAAATGTAAGAATATCAGAAAATGGAACAACTAAAAGGAACAACTAAGCAGAATTTTAAATTAAGACAAGATAGGATAAGTATTATCCTTGAATTTAAAAAAATCCAACATTGTTGTTGAGAGGGAAACATTCGATTTACAGCGTAGAAGTTCTATGAAAGAATCATGTTGAAATAAAATGTGTCTAGTGTTGTTGCTTATCAAGAAAGAACGGTTGCTGCTCACTGCTCATGTTCGTCCATCAATTCGATCGTCATTGTAAATGAATATCACAGAACTATTTATCGTGGTGAAGGCTTATCTGGGACGATTTACACTTTTTGGTTGACCTGATAACAGAAGAATAGTGTACAACCCTGCTACAGATACTCCAAACAGCATTCATCCGGTTTTTCTTCTCCTGAGTCAGTTGCGTTACCAAGACTAGAGAACTCAACCTGTCTTTCTATTTTCCTATGGGAACGATACAAGGATGCTGCATGCTTTTTGGACAAATCCTGTAAGCACCACTAAAAAAAAAAAAAAAAAAAAAAACAGCAGCTGTACGGCCACTTACTCCCATCTCACAAACTATCAAAGTAAGGTGAGCAAGACATACGATGCACAGCTGGAAAGGCAGCGACGAACTCATAAGCGAAAATCTTGTGTGAATTTTCTCGTATAGACACACTATTTTGGGCCAACCAGCTCAGATCCTTGCGGAGACTAGATGCCATCTAAAGGACCTAACGGGTGGCCAGTGAGTATCAATCAATTCTTGTATATAACACGCACATGCATATATATACATATATATATATATAAATCAGAAATAATAGTTAACTGAAAGAAAAAACTCGTTGACCATACTTATAAATAATGTTTTCTTTCTTTCTTTCTTTCTTTCTTTCTTTCTTTCTTTCTATTCGTTATATTAATAAACTATTCTTATAATCCGATTCTTGCACAAAGGCGGGCAGGTATCTTTCGATTTTTACCTTTTTACAGTTTTCCTGTCGTCAATCTTTTTGACAGGTGATCAATCGTCAATAGCTAGCCTAGACTAGTGTTGAATTATTGTACGCCGTGCCTCTATAAATGCTTTGTTTTCCAGTGACGACTACGTGATTCTTTCACACAACTATTTAAGTCAAGATCAAATTAGAATGTTATCGACGGTGCTATAAGGACAGAAATCAAGTGGATTTGGTGCGAATCTAGGAAAGATTTTCTCATTCGGGAAGCAAATGAGAAAATTTATTCTAATCGGAAATAAATGGTTTGAGAAAACGTTTGACAAGATTTGCTGCTGGTGGTTTAAGTTGAAACTATTTTGCCTTATTTTATATTTAATGGACGAAGGTAGACTTCAAACACAAACCAAAATAAGTAAATAAATAAGCATCAAGAAATAGAATCATTGTGTGATTTTATTGAAATTAACTTTGGTGAAAGATAAAAAAAGATATGAACACAGCAAATGGACCATACGTTTGACACGAGTAGCAGGACTATTTTATTCAAATGGACATAAAATTCTAATCAATAAAAATACTAAGTTTTTCATCATTCTTCTTCCTCCTTTTCTGTTAAATTTTGCTTCGTGTGGTACACAAGCTGATCTCCCTTCTTGCTTTTGATAAAGTATTCTTCTTTCATTTCTACATATGTTTTATTATTTGTGCCAATGTTTATCCTGCTAGACAGTACATTGAAATATCCACGGCATTATCTCAAATTTAAGTAATAAATCTTTGTGACTTCGATGTAAGAGCTAAACACACGCTACTGGGCCAAAAATGAAGCAAGCTTTTTTTTCAAGCCTTTGAAATTATTTTTTATCCTAACGAAAATAAAATATATGTCAGTGTCATACAATAGTGTATAAAGTGTTTGTGTACACAGCACAGCACATTTTAATATCAAGCAGCTTTTTCTCTGTTTTTTTCTTCAGAAAACTAAGCCGTTTGTGAAAGATTATTTGATTATGAAAGGAAAAACATTGCCACATCAATAGTGTTTCATTTATTTCTGAATGTTTCCTACAACTGGTCAATGTTCCCAAATTTTCTGCTGGCCAATTTGGCCGTAAGATTTGACCAGATATTCTTCTATGAAGTTAACATGTGGCAAATGACCAGACCAAAATAGACAAATTGCTCAAACGTTGGTTTTGTTATTTTTGTTGTGCATGTTGTTGTATTATTATTTGGTTGGGAAATGATCTCTAGCATTTCATTCTCACTCCTACAACTTGTCCAGCTTTGTAAGTTTCCCTTTTTTTGATAAATGTTCTGGTACTCCGTCAAATTAAGGGAATTTTTGCACTGGATCAAATTACCTATGCCAAATGCAAAAAAAATAGCACCCCATCTCCATACTATGATTCTACCTCCATGTTGCACTTTAGTAGACAGATATTTTGGCGTTTTGGATTGATTGATTTATTGATTGATTGATTGATTTTTACGGCATGTCAACACATCCACCCGTATTTTATGCCAAGATGTTAGGGAATCGCATTTATTGTACAATTATTTTTATATCTTTGTGTATTTGTTTCAAAAGATTTTTTGCGCCCGGTCTTATCAAATTATCTTTAAATAGATCTGACTTATTGATGAGATTTTAACAAGTACTATCACTTCGGGTCAGAGTAGACCTGGGAGTAATGGCAATGAGGGAATACTCTACACTCCCCAGAGCTTTGGGATGGGAGCTTCACCCTCAGATGCAGTTTATTGTCATATCTAGGATATCCTATTTTTGGGTGGTGGTCGTAAACCTCTGCAGGGGATACATTCAGTGTATTCTAAGCCCGACTAGCCGTGAGTACAGTGTTTTGAAGAATCGTTACACAGCTCCAGAGAACATATTCAAATATTCAAATTGTTGTGCTTCGTGGCAGTCAAATAGTGAAACGAAAAATTAGTTCGATCTGTCCCGTTCTTTGTACAGTGCAATGGTTTCTTTATACATCGATTTGATTTTTAAAAAATCAGTTTCGTTTAGCTTTCTTGAAATTGAGAATGTTTTCTAAATTCTTGTATCAATTTTGTTCTTACGATGCTAGTCATTTTCAACATTCTGTTTTCTTGAATTTTTATCATTTTTGAGTCCACCACAACCTGCTTTCGTGTCACAGAAAATATCACTGTAGTCAATTCTCTGCTTTGTAGACAATAAAATCTGAATTTCTTTCCATCTTTAGACTTTCATGCAAAACTTGATTGGTGACTTTTGTCTTTAACAGTTAAGTGAAATTTAAACCTTTTTAAAAGGCACTGAAAAAACATTTTAAAACAAAAGTAATAGTTTTAGTTTTTTGCGCAAATTGAGATAAAAATGAATCAAGTTAGAAGCAAAGTTCGTGTCTATTAGATTGGCCACTTTTGTTAATTCATACTAAATTCATCTGAATACACACGCACACACTTACTCTCTCTCTCTCTCTCTCTCTCTCTCTCTCTCTCTTTCTCTCTCTCTATCTATATCTATCTATCTCCACACACACATACACACTTTCTCTCTCTCTCTCTCTATCTCTCTCTCTCTCACACACACACACACACACACTCTCTTTCTATCTCTATCTTTCTTTCACACACACACACTCTTTCTCTCTTTCTTTCTTTCTCAGTCTATCTATCTCCCATCTTTCACTCCCCCACCCTAATCTATTCATCTATCTATCTTTCACACATACACACTCATTACTCTTGTCCTTTTTACATGGTTCTCGTATGATGTTATAAACTTTTAAGACGAGCAAAGTCAAACTCTGACCATTTGAAATCAGATAGATATGATTTATGAAGAAGTCAAAATGACTTATTCAATAAATGTGTGTTGTTTTCGAATTTTCTTCAAAAGTAGATCAATTTCCAATATCTTGAAACACCGAACATTTGTTATACGTAATAACGGCATATTTTGTCCTTACTAAATAAAACGAAAATGTGTTTCCAGTGAATATGATAAAAACTGCTGCTCGCCGAGAAGTGTAGATTTTAGGTTCATTTATTTCCACTTCATTAAATTGTTCCCATGAAAACTACTTTTTTGAAAAGGAAACTTTTAATTGAGAAATTGATTAACATAGAAACGATCCTTCACGAGTTTTTGAAAAAAAAATAATGTATTCATCTCAAGATATTTCTCTTGAATTGTATAAACTGATACACACAGTATAATTTATCAATCACCGTTGTTGAACAAAAATTCTTCATAATGTTATTTGTTCTCGCATAAATGTTTTACTCCGTGAACAGAAATTGAAGAATGAAATAAAAGTTCTTGAAAATTTTCAAAATTTTTTATTTCATTTTTTAACGAAAGACAACAAGTCAGTGTGACAAAAATGGGAAAACAAAATCTTTTCTTATTCAGTGTTATTTAGTGACATTTTACTTCATAATGAATAAAATTTAATTTGCCGTTCGTTTTTTTTATTTCTATATTCATCATTTGCCTTTTGTTTTAAATCAAATTCCGTTTGTGAGACAAAAGTGTGATAAAGACGGGATTATATTTTGCATTCAACCTCATAAAAAAAGTACTATAACAAGATTATTGCAAGAATTGTTTTTAATATATATATATATATATATATATATATATATATATATATATATATATATCATCATCATCATCATGTCGTGCAGCTAGCATGAATTTCCCTGACGCTCTCTCGCCACCCGTCTCTATCATCCACCGCTCCCAGCAGATCCTTCAGGCTACACTCTCTATCGGCATAAACCAGTTGCAGATAGGTTCTTGTTGGTCATCCAAACTTTGTTCGTTCATGTGAAGGGGTCCACAAGAATACATCGCTTATGAGTTTCTCCTTTCTTCTTCAGCAGTGTCCTTCATGTCTGGTTCGTCTAACTTGGATAGTTTTCGTGATGGGTGGTAGGTGGCCGTATATACCTCCTTATCATGTTTGAATTTCAACCTTACAAAATTATTATTCCTATATAGACCGATGCCATTTTTGGCCTAAAATTTAACCCAATCGACCGATACATGAAGATATCTAACAACTCTTATAATTGACAATCACCAACTTTTTTTTTAATCACCACGTTTTTGCTACGAGTCTTACTTCATTTTAATCAACAAGGTGAGAATTTACAACCCAATTCCGAATTTAGATCCCTTCTGATTAAACCTGTCAGATGTTCTCCATGAGGTACTGACGCAATAAATCCATGGAGTTGACTGACTTCTCAAAGTTACATTTTCTAAGCATCGTCATAGCATCTCAGTGAACGTTAAATTCAACCCGATCTTTTTAGATGAGTAAAAGAACTTGACTCAGATATTTCCCAACTTATCCAATCATATCAGCTTCTTGAAAAAGAATTACGATATTTGTATTTCTTCTTTTTTTTCTTTTGTTTCTCTTTTTCTTTTCTTTTTTTTTTCTTTGCATTTCCTTATGATTCATCTCTTTCTTGTGAATGACGATTGCTGCGCCACATCAACATCGGTCGAATCGCAGATAATAAGTCTGGGGATCATTATTATTTTCGACCAGTGGGAAGAATCGATTCTTTACACTCATACGTAGACAACGCCGCCCGTTATAAATGACTTGTCGTGATCATTCATCTTCAGGTGATATTTTCGTCATCGTCTTATCAGTTTGTACTCGTACACACACATACACATGCGCAGAGAGAGAGAGAGAGAGAGAGAGAGAGAGAGAGAGAGATGTAAACATACACATGCATTCACATACAGGCACACAGACATACATACAGATATACACACTAACGCATACAAATATACACGCATACAAATATACACATACACACACAGATCTGTATACGCACACATGGACACAGACAGAAACAAAAACATCGATACATATTCATACACCCACAGTGATCGACATGCACACGCAGAAAGACAGACATATGCGCGCACACACACACACACACACACACACACAAATATGCACATACACACAGAAACCGGCATATACACACACACACACAGATATTTGGAAATACGGTTACATAAGTTATCAGACAAAAATTCAAAAATTCAGAAATCGAAAAAAAAAAAGTTTTAATTACAAGAATTGATTGCCAGCAATATAAAAGAGAATTTGTTGATATTGGAATGCTGATATTGGAATGCTTATACATTTTGATGTTATATATTGCTAACCATTGTCTGGGGATTGCTAATCAAGCGTTAAAAGTTTAGGAATAATTGTTTGTGTTTTAAAAATACCTGCTATTACTCATAGCGCTATTTTTTTTTTAATACTGAGCACTTTTGCCCAGCATATCAATGTCCTTTTTCTAAATGGAATTAATTACAGTTTATTAGAAATAATACGCACACACACACACATATACTCACACACACACATACAAATGTTGGTAACCTAGTAACCAAAGGATAGAATAGGCGGAGTAATTAGGTTTATTCAAAGAAAGAACATAAATATTCAACTGAATAAACAGAGAAATTCAAAATAAACATCGAAAGTCGATGAATCCCGGATTAACAAGCGTTTGCAATTGATTACGCCATTTTTTTTACTCTTTTAATTTCTTTCGATTTTTATTTCTATTTTCAAACAAAAATGTTATCTCCTTCTTAAATATGTTTAGCCATAAGACAGTTGTAATGAGGCATTAGGTAGGGCATTCCACTGATCAATTACACGTTAGTTTTTAATATCCTATAAAAAAGCTGTTGTCGTCTGCTAATTGTCATCGACAGACTTTTAACGAAGCATTTATCAAACGTCATTTTGGCTATGAAATTTAGCATTTTAGTGTCTAATATAAAATCTTGTTTAAAACGTTTTGCTTTTACACATAAACACATATGTCTATAAAATGCTAAATTTCATCGCCAAAATGACGTTTGATAAAGGTTTCAACAAAATCAAAATAATTGTTTTCAATTCATAATTATTTTAAATCTCTAAAACACAAAACTATGCAATATTTCTTCACCTCATGACAGAGGAACACCGTGATGTTATAAAAATATTTCTGGTATGTTCTTTATGTGAGGCAAATCGTATAAGAACTGAAGACAAAACGAGACAACACAATAAAATCGAAACTCACCCTGATACCAGATTTTCTCTTTTTAGAAATTTCCTTGTCCTTCGGTGAGCTTCCCTACCGTCAGCAGATTTGCATCGGATACGGAATCCTATCCATAATCTTTGATCGCAAAGTAAAGCCATGATTTTATATATATATACTGCCATCCACTGTCATCCACTAACAGACTATTTTGTTGTATTAAAACTCTTCATTGTGGCCTGACACGCGAGATGCTTTAAGCAGTAATCGAAATCCAACTGACTTTACGTCAATCGGATATCTCACCCCAGAGGTATCGTAATTCTCTGCATAAGCGAAGGAGTTCTTTTTACGCATATATTTTTTACGTATACGCTATCAGCTACTGGGGTGTTCAGTACATGAGAAGAACTTTGCATTAACGTGTATATTTGCAACACACACACACACACACACACATATATATATATATATATATTATATAAATTGGACCGCGAATGGATTCAAATTTGGTATTTAGGTTTTTTAGTTCTTGTTTTTATTTCATATACTTTTTCTACGCGTGTTTTGGTCATTTCAGTCCACGTCAGGCGACTTTTGAGTTTTGTTGGGTGTTAACTTTCCTTTATAGTAAATATTGTTTTAATCTAAGGTGTTTTGTTTTTGTTTAATTCGAAGTTTTGTGTCGGTGATTTTCCCATTGGAGTCAATTGTTCGTGAAGATTCTTGATTATTTTGTGAATGAACTTTTTCATTAGTTTCTTTCTTTCTACTTCCATGAAAATGCGTGAGGATGTTTCCCTGAAGACCTGCCAGAGGCGATGAGCGATAGGGAGAAGTGGCGAGAGAGGGTCAGGGATATCCGTGCCTGTGGCACGACATGATGATGATGAAGATGATATGGTCTAATTAGTAGAGTGTTCGCCATTGGTCTAGGAAACCGGGGTTCAATCCCAGGTCGAGTCATACCAAAGACTCAAAAAATGGTACTTGATGCCACCTTGCTTAACACTCAGCATTATAAGGTACGGATCAAGGGTAAAGTGGAGCAATCCAGGGAATGGAGTAACGCCCTCCCCTATACCTCGGTGTCGTAGCTATTGAAAAGGGAGCCTTCAGGTCACTCTCGACTAAGATCACCAACTTTACTTATATATATACATATATTCTATGTGTGTGTGTGTGTGTGTGTGTGCGTGCGCGCACGCGCATATACCTTTTTGTTCCCATTCATAGATGTGTTTTTTAAGCTGGTTAGTAAGTAGATATAAGTGTGTGTGTGTTTGTGTGTGCACGCGCGCGTAGTCATAAGTTGCAGTTTAAGTTTCTGTTTGTTATGAATGTTGTTTTCAAAGGATTTTCCTTTTATGATTTCATAATCCAGATTTTTCATTTTTCTATCTTGAGATTCCATACGTTGTGTGTTGCCCAAATTTAGACGAGGTGAGTCTGTGTTTATTTTAAATCTTTTGGTTGTCGTTTGCTTTTAATGATTTTTCTTGTGTCTAAAGCGTTTAAATTCTATCATTGTTCTTAAGTTGATTTAGATTATTTGATATTTCTGTGAAAAGCTATGGGTTGTTTTGTTGTTCTTCGTTGCTGTTTCGTGGGCATTTGTAGTTCTTCTAATTGTGTTTTTCTTTCTGCTAATTCTACTTCCTTGTTTATTAACGCTGCGGTATATCCTTTCTGGAGAAGAGTTATACGTAATTCTTCTGGGCAGACTTGACGGAGGTTTGTGTAAGTGACTATGGTATAGATCCTACGTGCCAAAGTGAAAGGGCTGGATTTCTGAAGCTTTTGAGAGGCTGGCTTTTGAAATGGTGGGGTATTGTTGAGTGTCTGTGGGTTTGTGGTAAATATCTGTGATAATTTGGCCTTTTTGACTTTTAATGAAGATGTCTAAAAATGATAGTTCTTTCCCATTGTCCTAGTGGGTAGAGTGTGGCCCGGGAGACCGGGGTGCAATCCCAGGTTGAGTTATACCAAATTCTCAAAAATGGTACTTGATACCGCCTTGCTTCACTCAGCATTGAGAGGTCTGTATCAAGGGTAAAGTGGAGAAATTCAGAGAAAGGAGTTGCTCCCTCTCTTACGTCTCTGTTTAGTTGATAATGAAAAAAGAGAAAAAAAATTGATAGATAGATAGATAGATAGATAGATAGTTGCTGATCAACCAGCCAGACACACGCAAGCAAAACCACGAACGCAACACACACTCACACACACACACACACACACACACATATATATATATATATATATATATATATATATTCTGTGTTTTTGCAAGGGTGTGTCAAGTTAGTTGACCGGCACCTATCTAAATAAAAATGGTAAATGATCAACCCCCACCTGTTGTTTAAGTTTTGAATTATGTTCGTGTTCTAAAAGTGGCAAGATCCTAGGTTAACCGATTTGCAGAACGAGACTCAAATATAACAGCAAGTAGTTTTACATCTAAACTGTTCTAAGAGATTGTGTTATTTGCTGGATGGTCGTCAGAACTATTTACTAAATGGTGTAGTCGTTGTTAAGTTACAATTCGGCGTTGTTGTTATAAACTGACCTTTTATTCAACTCAATAGTGATTGGTGTTGCTGTTTAGGTGAAGGATCACTTTGACTCTTTTTCAGTTGAATGTCGGATTCTGCTTTAACGGTTTGCACAAAACAGTAGTCTTCGTCTTTGATTGTCTCCATCTTAATTTTCCTTTGAGGATACTCAATAGATATTTTCTGTTGATAGACATCTAATAAAAATCAATAATAAATCTCGAGAAGAAATGAGTATTAATTTGATTGGCTCTCCACTCCAATATGTGTATTGGATTTGATACTAAACCGTCTGATGGTGTGGTTCCAGTCCTGAAGATTTGGCGAATATATATAGAGAGAGTACTCCTTCACTACCATTTATCCCAGGTCCACTCTGAACCGGAGTGGTTGTAGCTGTTCGTATACTATTCGTGGGTCAAAATAGAACTATTTAATCATTTAGTATACTTGAAAGCATTTAACTGTGAACAAAGTAAAGAATGATGTTATATTGAATTATTGGTATTATATAGCAATCCTTGAAACCATTAAACTGCGGCCACATAAAAAGATTAACTTGAAACCATTGGCAAACAGAATTATAAGTGTTAGTTAAATGGTTTCAAGTATTTTTATCTGTGTGTAAACAAATGATCTCTGGCTTGTTTAAAAATGTTACCTTCAAACTATTTACTTAAAAATCATATGCATAAACAGGATTTGGTATAAAATAACCTACAACGATTGACATGCCATTAAACCAAATAACCTTACTTAACCGAAACTTGATTGGCTGCGTTGCACTATCCTCCCTTTTACTCCCGATCTTTTATCGTTCTGAAATTACCAAGTGGCTTCTACCCGTGTAATTCAAAATGTTTGCTACATTTTGATACGTGCTAATTCGTGGTGCGTATATCACGTGACCACTGCAGTTCAGGCTCAGCTAGTTACCTGCTGAGCTTTATTGTATCGTGGTATTTGTTATGTGATTCAAAAGTCACACAAAGGAAAATGCAACATAGTCTAATACGCCAACTTATACTTTAAGAGTTCAAACTTTGCCATAACATCAAGGAAGAAAGCAAAATATTTGTTGTGCGAAAAGGGGAGATGCACTTGATCAAAGTTCAATCACCCGATGGTTCCGGAAATTTCGTTCAGATTGCAAGAACTTTGACGATCACGCAAGGTCAGATAGGTCTTAAAACAAAAATTTGAAGGCTTTGTGGCAAAATTCTGTGAGTAACGCTCGGGGAGTATCAGAGGAGCTCGGCATCTCACAGTCCAGTATGGTTCATCATCTTCACAATTCAGAAGCTGTCAAATTATGCCTCCCGTTACAAAAATATTGCAAAACTTTTCACATTTTCTACTATTCTAATTATTATATTCATTAAATACGACTTATACCCATAGAAATGACGTTTTTTATAAGTTTTCTTTTTCCTCTTTTAGAATTATTTCTTGGGTAAATTATTTCAGAGAATATCATCTATTTATTAATCCTCTTCCCTTCCAAATAAACATAGACAAAAAATATAATGGTCATGAGAACAGTTTAGGTTTTATGTTCAGTTTAATTTAAACTGTTAATGCATAAGTAGCGAGTATCTTTTAGCGTCCTGTAGACGAGGTTTGTAATTTTCGGACAGTCTCCACTGAAAAGAAATGACTCACCCCCGAAAAAGAATTCATATCCTGGGTATGAGACTAAACTGCGTCTGATGGTGAGGCTCTAAGTTCTGAAGATTTAGAAGAGTAGAAAACCCTTTATTGCCATTACTCCCAGGTCCACCCGGAACCAGAATGGTGGTACCTGTATGAGTTAAATAGATCTGCTTAAAAATTATTTGTATCTGACAGGAGCGTAAGCAAAAAAAAAAAACCAACACAAAACATATAGATATGAACGTACAATGAACACGATTCTCTATCATCATCATCATTATCATCATCATTATTATTTGTTCTTGTTCTCACTTGTTTGCAATGTCTCCTTGAGTATCACCCCCCATCCCCCCAAATAAAATAATGTTAGTTCAAAACGTGTAGACTATTAATACAATATTTATATACTGATCAAATTCTGTTTAGTAATTCATCCAATAGTTCCCAAAAATGTCCTCTTAAAATTATTTTTCTTTACAAGTAAAATAGACAGATTGATATGCCGTTGAAATATATATATATATATATATATATATATATATATATATATATATATATATATATATCTGACATTAGTTGTTGTTTTTTCTTCCTTTTTAATATTGCTATCATTATTCTCTACAAGTGAATTTGATGATTTTGATCAATAAGAAATTAACTTTTACCAATCAATTATAATTAGCTATTTGATCAACACATTTCCACTTTTAATAAACTATTTTATCAGGAAAACAGTAACTTTAAACAATTAGAAATAATCGATTATCGAATTATGTTTATGAAAAATGAAACTTCAAACTTCAAAGAAAACTGCTATCTATCTATTTATAAAAAAACAATCTAATTTTTAACAGAAAAAATTAAGGCTATCCTGAGAAAGACGAAACAATCCACATTAAACAAAATATATTTCACCCTGAAAGTAGGGGTGTTAAAATGCATCGAATACATGTGCAATAACCTGCACTGTTGTAACGAGTTCTTCGTGGTACAGGAAAGAGAAAAATACGTCGTAGTAAATCACTTTACACACTTTATTGCTCAACTCTAAGAAGACTCAGATTATTTATCATCCGTCCCACCACCTGACGTTTTGTTTTTCAAACATTGAAACTGATACCCGTGTTTATGCCATTCACATGTCACGAGAAGAATGATTCCAAGAAAAGGTCACAATTTTCTGGATTAAACAAAAAACAACAACAAACAAACAATACAATACTTAGGTTCGTGATAATGACCAACGATGATCGAAACGACTCGAAATGGAAGTTACTTTTTTTTAAAAAAAGGCTTTGAAAAGTTGACTTAACTCAACGAAGCCAGTCAGAATAGAAACATAACATGTTATGTATGTCATGGAAAAGTAAAAACTGTAAGGAAAAGTATAGATGAACACATGCACTCTTTCTCTGTTTCTCTTTTTCTTTCTTTTTCTTTTTTTTTTTTCTTTTTTTTATTCGCTCGCTTTCAGTTTGGCTGGCTAATTTTTGCTGACACTTTATGACAATACATATGCCAACAAATCACGATACATTTTGCAACATATTTAAAAGTATCTTGTTTGTTTGTTTGTTTGTTTGCTTGTTTGTTTGTGTTTTGTTTCTTTAGCTCGTTCACACATTGTTTAACTTCCGTTCAGAATCATACAGCTTTTTGAATTTTAAATTTCAAACTTTACATAATATTATTTTTCAAATCCCGAAACATGCACTTGACATCAGAAACATATGTTAAAACAAAAAAGGACAAATGTGAAAATTTATAACCGTAGCAGACTTTTCCTTTTATGAATTCATTTTTTTTTTTCGTAGGATATGCAAAACATTGTGGTGGTAGTGGGGGGGATTATACGTCATAATTACCAAGGAAGCTTCCTCAAAAACTTCCACCCGAATATTTTTTCAATGCTCTTTGAGATAAATCCCAAGATATGACCTTCATGCTCCACAATTTTCTGAAAGCTTCCGTTTTTCTTCTTTTGTTAAAAATTTTATTTCTACCATTTGATTCGCCAAAACAATTACATCCACATTCCAATAAACCTTTTTTTCATTTAAAAAGCTTGGATGAAAAAATTAATTTGAAACTGCTTCTAAAATTTAAAATTTTCCCTCTCTGTTTTATGCTGATAACTTGTTTTTTATGGTCGAACCTAAATCGCTTGCACACTTCCCATTTAACAACTGTGCCAATCCAATCATATCTATTTTATATTCAATTTGAGCTAGTTTGCTGTACTCATTCTTAGATTTGTTGTTTCACATCTTTTAAACATTTTTCCTTGACATCATTGCTTTTGATGACATCATTAATTCTGATGTAGTTGCTGTTTCTAAAAATTGTTTGACAACTTTAAACTATTTCAGAAAAATCATATTCAAAGAGAACATCGTAAAGAAGTAAATGGCTTATGAGAACTGCATGCAAGTGCTTGTCGTGCAGTGAGAGTTCTTTTTCCATTCTTTGGAGAACGCTATTTTCTTCTTCTCCTCCTCCTCCTGCTCCTCTTTCCTCCTGCTCCTCTTTCCTCACTTCTTAAGTGGTTTTTAAGACCTGTCACTGCTTAGAGAAGACTTAGTTACAAACAAGTAAAAGTATTTTGCTTATGGATTGGCTTCCTCTGAACCAATCTGAATTTCTTTTTCTTTTATCTTTTTTTTCTTCTTTTGATGTTTGTGCGTCATAGGTGAGTAGGATCACTATCCATCGTGTAGCGGCTTAGACCAAAATAGAAGAAAGAAACTAAACGCTTTTATGTCTCACGTTAAGCCGGTCACAAGAAGAGTAACATCTCAGTTGCGTTACACATGTGTTTGTGTTGTTGTTCTTGTCTTGAGATTGATTTAAAAATTATGAGGGCACATCAAATAATCTTCTATTTTCAATAAATTCAAGTTGTGTCTTCAAAATCGATGTTGGATCTTGATCTCGAGGAAAGCGCAAGTTTTGGAAGCTGTTTTATTTGGAAGAGAGATTTCCGCTTGATATACATAAGACCCTCATTCGTTTTCGGATGAAATATTATTTATCATTTCCATCTGTTTTCTCTATTTCTATCAATCCCATTTTGTTTATCTATTGATGAGACAAAACTTTATTACCCCCTGCCAAATAAAGCGTTGGTCCTTGCATTCTCGGGAACATATTGTTTGAATGCAATAGATTTTTAGCCGACTTTTCATATAACTATAAAAAGTGAGCTCAAGTTAAATTGTCGTTCACACCTTTAAGTGATGATCTGAAGGAAATAAAAACCATTTAAAATGACGGAAGTGACGTCAAAATCAAAATAATCTCAGACCATTTTTCTTTTGAAATGAAGTCAACTCTTCTCAAATCCGACTTTTATAGGAAACTATATAATATACAACCGTTATTCCTTTGCTCTCGCACCCCCTCTCTCTCTCTCCCTCCTCTCTCTATCTCTCTCGCTCCCCTCTCTCTATCTCACCCCTCTCTCTCTCACCCCTCTCTCTCTCTCTCACTCCCCCTCCCCCTCTCTCGCTCCCCTCTCTCTCTCGCTCCCATCTTTCTTTCTCTC
Organism: Sepioteuthis lessoniana; assembly: GCA_963585895.1. Taxonomy (NCBI): domain Eukaryota; kingdom Metazoa; phylum Mollusca; class Cephalopoda; order Myopsida; family Loliginidae; genus Sepioteuthis; species Sepioteuthis lessoniana. Next base: position 120,404,608 of record OY757914.1, on the reverse strand, counting down.
TTGTCCATTTTAGTAAAACTGCATTTCTTTTATTTTACTAAGATATCATATATGTTTCAATGCTACAATGTTAGCCGCATAGATTCTCATAGAATTACTTTTTCATTGGTTATGTTATTCGATATTCTCAGAACCCTTAAATTTCTTTACAAGCAAATATACAAGAACAATTGTCTCTTCCTGATTTTGAATTTTGAAAAGAAAAATCTGGAGATGATCAACCACATAAAGAATTTAGTTCAGTAGCGTTTGTTGAAATCCTTTCAAATCAAATGTATAAACAGAAAAAAAGATAGGAGAAAAAAAAAATGAAATAGAAGCAAAGAGATGTTAGAAAGAAAAAAAAGAACACAAGAAGGGAAGATATATAAGTAGAAAGTTCTAGTGTAAAAGGAAAATAAGAAAGAGAAAGACTGAAAGAGCAAGAATAATATAGAGGGGGGTCATCTATCTAATCTCTTTATTTCTCTTCCTCTCTGTCTGTGTGTCTCCCTCTCTGACTCTGTCTTCAGTTATACCTAGTAGTGCCCAAGGATACTTTAGTGGAATTTCATTATTACTCTGTCATGAGAACAGGTTCTAAAACCGATAAACACACACACACACACACACACACACACACACACACACACACATATATATATATATTGTATTTTATATATAAGTACAAACAAGAGAGCGATAATAAAATAATAGGCGAGTTACGAAGGCGTCTTTGTTCCAAGAAAAAGTGATCTTAATTAGATTAACTAAGCAGCGCGGTTATCAAACTAAGGACATTAACAGATGATGTGGAAGCCAAGAAAAACATGTTTTTTGTTTTATTTCTTGGGAAAACAAAAGTTATTAGAGTGATGACGTCATAACATGGCGAAGTTCTTGTCTGTTTCGAAGGTGATAGAAAATTGAAAAGAAAGAAATCCCATTTGGTTACTTTAAAAAAAGGTTTAAATTTCATTATCTGGCAATTATATTTTGTTGATATTTTACTCACAATAAAAATATTTTTTAATTAACGAAATGTTGCATAACAATTATCAACTCGGTTTTGCACGTTGCAAACGATAACAGCAGCAACGAAGAGGCAGTGAAAATATCAGTTATTACGAAGGATAAATATCTATTTTCTTTACCTAATTAGAAAAAGTTGGCTTATGTTTATATATATATATATATATATATATATATATATATATATATATATATATATATATATATATATTGTAGATATTTATTTACTCGATATCATAAACACACAAATACAGATTCACCAATGGATACAAACAATTACAACAAGTATCTCCTCTACGAAAAAGACGTACAAAATACTGGAATATTTTAACTAATAACAATAAAATAATAGTTTCATCCTCAGATAGAGGCGAAGAGATCGTAATGTTAGATACAAATACCTACAATAACAGCAAAATGATTCAATTTTTTCTGGTTTATTCTTTTATTGTGTGTGTGTGTGTGTGTGTGTGTGTGTGTGTGTGTGTGTGTGTGTGTGTGTGTGTGTGTGTGTGTGTGTGTGTGTGTGTGTGTGTTAGACAGCACCATATATGACAAAAACTGATGAAACGACAAGATTCATGAAAGCTTAATTAAAAAACAAAAATAAAACATGGTCATCACTTACTAAATACCACTCAAAAATATAAAAAATATTTGAACCACAAAAATATGTGACCTACACAAAATCGATATCCAAATTTTCAGGTCTGTTTTTTAATTAGAGATTAAGTGATTAGGAGGCAGAGTCATGCAATGACAAAAAGAAATACTGCAATTCAGCGAATGAAAAAAGAATCATGCTGAAAGAGCCGTTTACACACGCAGATAATTATATATATATATATATATATATATATATATATATATATATATATATATATATATATATATATATATATATATATCCTTTTTTATTAAAGCACATGTACTCCATTTTGTCTAAATTCACATGGAAGCCAATGCCACCTGCTGCCTGCTCCATACTATACAATAGGGATTCAGCTTGTGTAGGTGTATTTGTAAGAAGTGCAATATCATCTGCATAATCTGCGTCCGTTTCTGCGGGATATCGTCTGCTTCTTTCCTTTTTTAGTGTAAAGCCATTTTCTTTTATTAGATCTATCGACGTTCGAAATACGTAGTCTAGGCAGATTTTGAACTGATATGGGGCTAATGTATCCCTTGCAGAACACCAGCAACAATGTCAAAGAAGTCTTTATCTCCATTCGATAAGCGAACTTTGATTTTCGTATTTTTATAGATCATCATTATGGCTGTGACAGTTTCTTTTTATTCTATCTTCCCTCTGAGTATGGAGTCAAATGCTTTGGAGAAATCTACAAACAAGGGTGTCGCCTCGAGGTTTTTTACACGAACTCCTTCTAAGATTCGACGGGTTCTTAGAATCTGTGGTGTTATGGATCGGTTTCTCCGAAGACTATTTTGATTCTTCTGAGAATGTTCTCAATTTCTGGTTCGATACGGTTGAGTAGTAGAGCATTGTAAATGTTAGCCGCTCTGGAAGAGAAAAGGTTTATGCCTCAGTAGTTCTTGACAATTTCTAGGTCACCTTCGTTGGGAAAAGAGAGGATTCAGCTTTTTGCCCATCCCTCTTTAGTGTTCTGGTTGTATACGGCGGTACAGGATCGGAGAAGTAGGTCATCGAATTTCCTTGTCTTCCATACTTCTGCTGGTATTTCGTCAACAGCGACAGCTTTCCTTCTTCTAATTTTTCTTGGTACTACGTCGAGTTCTTCTTGAGTGTATATCCCCCAGTTTGATGTCAAGTCGGCTATAAAGAATTATCGTGATAGTTTTTATCTGTAACTAAATGGTGGTTCTCTGAAATTAGTTGACAAGTTCACCTACATCAGAAGCAGCATCTCATCAACTGAAAATGACATCACTATGCGACTAGCGAAAGTATGGACTGCTATCGATAGGTTAACGATCACATGGAAGTCAGACTTAACCGATAAAATAAAACTCAATTTCTTCCAAGCAGCGGTAGTATCAATTCTACTACATGGATGCACCACATGGACGTTGACGAAGCGTATAGAGAAAAAGTTAGAAAGCAGAAGAATGCTACAAGCTATACTGAACAAATCCAGGAAGCAACATCCCACAAAACAGCATCTGTACGGCCACTTACCTCTCATCTCTAAAACCATCCAAATAAGACGAACAGGACATACGGAACTGCTGGAGAAGTAAGAACGAACGTTCTCCTTTCACACAGATGTTTAAGTGTTGCCTGACCAAAAAGAACTCATCTACAACAGCTCTGTATGGACACAGCGTGTAGTCAAGAAGACCTACCGGAAAAGATAGATGACAGGAACGAATCGTGAGAGAGAGAGTCAGGGAAATCCATGCAAGTAGCGGTACATGATATATGTATATATATATATATATATATATATAGCTTTAAAGAGCTACCATTTTTAGACATCCGCATTAAAAATGAAAATGGCCTAATTATCATAGACATTTACCTCAAAGCCAAAGAAATCTAACAGTCTCCATCCCAAAATCTGCATAAAATCCATCCATTACACTCTAGCAAGAAAAATATGCTCCATAATCACTAATAAAAACCTCAGAAAAACTCGGCGAAAAGAATTGCACATAATCCTCTACCAGAGAAGATACCCAACCATACCCATAAATAAGAGATTCCAATTAACAGAAAAAATACCATTAAAAGAACTACGAACCCCAAAAAACATAGCAACGAAAAACCCTTTGAATATGTCTCAACATATAACAAAAACAATCCAGAAATATTCACCGAAATGATAATTAGAAAAACTCGAACTACTTAAAAACAATGACAAAATCAAAAATATAGTTGAAACAACAAAAATCATGAAAAGACCGATACAACCAATAAATATAAAGCACATCCTCATCTCGTCTAAATTTGGGGAACACACAACACATGGAATCACAAAATTCGCGAATAAAAGATGTGTAGTATGTAATATAGTTATAAAAGGAAAATCCTTTACCTTTGAAAACCCCAAAACAACGTTCATCATAAACAAAAATCTATGCTACAATTCAAAAACCGTAGTCTACGGAATCGAATGTCACAACTGTAAAAAAAGTATACATTGGATCAACTAAAGCGCTCAACAATAGAGTATCCTTACAAAGAAGCAACATTAAATTACAAGAAAACGGAAAACTTTATGTTTCAGAACACCTTTACGGATGCAGTTATGGAATGTTTAAAATAATGCCAATATACCAAACAGTATAAAACATTACTCCAAACAAACAAAAATCATTGACAAATTTAAACGGAAATTAAATACACACACAGAAACACATGCACCCAATCACAAAACCCCTAAAGTATATATACATATACATGGATACGAACACTCACGCATACACACAAATATTCAGAATACACTCTTGTAAAAATACACACAAAAACATCTGCAAAGGCCAAAAGTTGTTACGGACAATTAACACCAACAGGACATTCTGAGAAACATTCTGAGAAGAACCACACCCCTATCAAATCCAAAGGGGCGCCCAAATCAATTATTAACTTCCAGAAGACGACTCTAAAGTCAGAAACACGTGTAGAAGCAAAACAAAAAAGATTTTAAAAACCTGAAACAAAATTCACTTGCAGATCTATTCATTTTAAAGTATATATATATATATATAGAGAGAGAGAGAGAAAGAGAGAGAGAGAGAAAGAGAGAAAGGAAAAAAGGATCTGCAAACTAGCTAAGTCTTTATTTACTATACTTTTATCATTATACTTATTTTGAATTTATATTGGTGATTTATTTTGATAAAGAATTAACAATTAACCAGGAAAAAAAATACGCATTTGCAAACATATAAAAGAGAATAAAATATATACAACAATAGAAAAAAAATCGTTCTTTTAAAATTACATCATAAAACGCAATGTAAATATTTTTTAAAATGCAAAGTTTGGCATTTATGCGTCTAAATAAAGACTTTTGGAATGTTCCAGCATATTTCCTCCGGCTATAATACCTTTACATGTGTCATTCATTACTTTGTGCATTCTTTGCAACGAGGCTGTCATTGTTAAAGTAAAGGGGCTTTCAACCGAACTGAATAATTGTGTAATTAAACTACATTATGACGGTTTGAGCTCTAGGGTCATTGCCAAGATGTTAAATATCCCTGTCAGTTACACAGGATCGATTATTCCCAAATGGATGGAGTTTGTCACCATTAAATACCTTCATCGAACAAGTGCACCACGGAAAATTCCTTCGAGAGCTGCTCGAAAAATACTGAGAAAAGTGATTCGAAAAAGACATCCAAGGTTTACGAACAGCTTCAATATTGATTGATAAAAGAAATATAGGTTATTAATTAAAAAAGGAACGGTTTCAAATCCCAACGGAGAACTCTTTTCTTAAAAACACTGGGATTCTTGATATAATGATATTCATTGGTGGGCATTTAGAAAAACAATTATTGGGGAATAACTCTTTTGGTCTTATGAAACGAAAATTGAACTTTTGAGGCAGAACCCAGCTCCTCAGGTCGAGAGAAAATATGAATGCGCCTATGATTGAAAAATAATCTACCCTTACAGTAAATCATTTAGTATGAACTATTATGGATTGTGGGTTTTTCTCTTACAATGGAACAGGCAGCACTTTTCGTGATTAAAAAAACATGAATAGAGAGCTATATTTGGGTATTTTGCAATCTGATTTCTTTTCATCAGCCCAACAATTTTAACTTAAAGTGAGTTGAATCTTACAACAAAATGATAACCTAAAGAATACAGCTAAAGTAATTTGCAATGATTTGTTCAGGACAATTTTGTGGTACTTAATCCGTTATCTAAGTTAAAATTAGCAAATACATTTTGTGTTTGAACACAAGGCCCACAAATTTGGCAGGAAAGGAAGTGTTCATCTGGAAAAAAAAAACATTTAATTTTCTTTGAATTATCCGAACAAGCCAGATTCGTTGACCCATTCATACTATACAATAAATTAAGTCATACGATGACTTCCATTCCGACAAAGTAAGTATGAAAACGATTGAAAAAAAGATCAAATTCATCAGAGGGACACCAGAAGCGTTGAAGGTTTCAGGATCAGGAAGATTGAGTCAAGATTTTTAAGAATGTTGCGAAGAACGATTCTGTAGGTTTTTATCGGGTTAAATGGCTAGTACCATATTGGTTTTGAATTCAGAATTTTTTCCATCTCCAAGACTGGTTGCCTTAAAAACCCAGTCTGTTCCTTCTATTTATTCAGAGCTGGGTGGGGGTGAAGAGATGAACTCATGCCTTCCCAATGAACATTAGTGTGAAGTAAAATCCAAATAACCTCGTTCTGGTTTTCAACTCATTTCGCCGATTTCATTTCCAATGATGAAATAACCGTTACGTCCCGCGTATAAATCTTGGAAGTATATTGCATAAATATTTTACCAGTATTCAAATATTTCTTCCCCATCAACAGCAGGTATGTATGTGCATGTTTGTGTGGGTGGGACACCTACTGTAGTGTCACAGCTTACAAGTTCGTTAAACCAAACGATATGCTAATGTAGCGAGTTCGATATTCACCAGGTCCTACAGGAGAGTAACCTTATACTATACTGACATGTCTACTCAATAAACACGACTAAAAGAATAGTCCAGTATTTTTTCATTAGCACACCAGTAGAATACATAATCACGAATGCAACAAGTAATGGTAATGAAAGGCTATCTCACATTTAACAGAATCCCAGATCTATCTATCTCGCCAGCTAGCCAGCTAACAATCTCATTTTGTTTCTATCTATCTATCTATCTATCTATTTTCCTTTGTTCATATCAACAGGCACATAATTAGTAAACTACTTCATAGACCAATTCGCTAATTGAATATTCCACTGTCATGCACCTGTGTCTCAAATTTACCTGATCTTTGGGGGCAAGCAAACTCATACATACATACATACATACATACATACATACATACAAATGTAAAAAGATAGATAGATAGATAAATATCATCATCTGTTCTAATTCCAAACTAACTGCCATATTTTTTATATTGCTGTTGAAGTTACTTTGTTGAAATAATTCATTATTTAAGGAAAGTATTATATATTTATCTACACACACTCATTAAACATTTGTAGACCGAAAAGAAATTTTATTTAAAAAATCAAAGTAATAAATCTGGAAACAAGAACGGGAACTGCAAATTAATTTTTTTGTGTCTTCAGGAAGTAAAAGACACACACACACACAAACAAACACACACACACACACACACACACACACACACACACACACACACACACACACACACACACACACACACACAAGCAAGACGGAATTTTATTTCATATTTTCATCTTGTTTAGACAGGACATTTTTACTTACAACAAATTTTCAACTAAACAACAGTTTCACAAAGATTTTATTTTAGTAATTCAATTAACAGAGGTCGTGGTCGATTCGATTCGAGCCTGTAAACTTAAAAGTAACCAGTAATTGGGCGCCCACTTTTAACTCCTTGTGGCTTATCACTAACAAAAAAATGAATATCAAAGTATCCGGACGACTAAATAGATTAGTCATTTGGAAGCACGATAAAAGCTTAACTTACCAACAGAAGAAGGAATGAATAAAAAAAAAAGAAGAAATATCGTTAACATTTTTACTTACAACATATTTGTTTGGGTTGGTCTGTGTGTGAGTGTGTGTGTGTGTGTGTGTGTGTGTGTGTGTGTGTGTAGGCACTTATAAATTTCTAAAATTTATTATTTGACAGTAAAAAACATGAAGCAAGCATAAGTGTTCCCCAAAACATGCACACACACACACACACACACACATACACGCGCGCGCGCGAACTTTTCTAGCTGTTCCCCAAATCACACACACAAATACACATACAAACTTTTCTAGGTTTAACTAGAAGCCATTCAAGTCGGATTATCTGATGATTCATTTAACCTCCACTTTTGAAAGACTTTCTTTTCTGCAAAGACTTCTATTTAAGAATCAATGTCGAAAAAAGGATTTTTTTTTAAATTTTAGTCACTGGAACATTTTTTCCTTTTTACTGAAAGTCAAAAATTGGAAACTTTTTTTTAAAAAATTGCTATGTTAAGGTTTTGCTTCAAGTAACTTTGCAGTGGGATTAACAAGGTTTACTTCATTTTTTTTATCAGGCTTATCTTGACGCATTAATCCATAAAAGGATATATATGTATATATATATATATATATATATATATATATATATGTGTGTGTGTGTGTGTGTGTGTGTGTGTATCATCAGTACGTACCTAAACATAAATATATACATGTGTATAGATGTTTGTGTACATTTTTATGCAATATGCAGCCATACCCATACATATATAGATTCATGCACACACACAAACACACACACATATGTATATACAAACATATATCTATATATATATATATATATATATATACACACACATCATATATATGTACATTCATGTATATATACATCAATATATATATATATATATATATATATATATATATATATATATAAAGCTCCGAACGTCAATGGAATACTGATATATTTCTCATTTTTTCGTTTGATTTTAAAATTGAATATAATTCAAAAGATAAGACATTACATGTGAACATTGCCCTGATGTGGGTTTAATATGAATAAAACAACTAAAACGTGTAACGAGGGTAGAATATTCGACTGTAAACTCTTCTTCTAAATACCTTGCTTTTTCATATTTTCATATATATATATATATATGTGTGTGTGTGTGTGTGTGTGTGTGCATACATCTATATGTATGTGTATACATATATATATATATATATATATATATATATACGCATATGATATATAAACATTCATATGCATACCCCCCCACACACATATATATACATATATATATATGTGAGTAAGAGATGAAGTTTAATCGGACATATATGTTTTTAAAAGAAGAAAACAAAAAAATAAATATTAATTGATGAGAAAAATTTATTATTAAAAATTATTTTATTTTAGGTTCACCGACGCGTTTCGACGGGATTATCTAAGATATGAAAATAAGTAAATTTCAGGGAGAGAGTATTTTATGTCATCTTCGAGGTGGGAATTTTGAATTTAGAATAATGGTTTGGACGATACTGAAAACATTTTTTTCTTTTTTCCAGATATTTTTCTGTGTCGTCCAAACCATTATTTTAAATTCATAATTCCCACCCCGAAGGTGACATAAAAAACTTTCGACCTGAAATTTTCGTACTTTTAGATCTTCGCGTCAGTGAACCAAAAATAAAATAAAATTTGATAATAAATTTTTCTCATCCATTTATATGTATTTTTTCTTTCTATTTTCTTCTTTTTACAACATATTGTTGGAATTTGTAAATTCTGCGGTTATTGTCTGCTCGAATACGATTGGCTTATTTTGAATTTGTACCGTCATAGCCCCGTTCCAGGCAGCTATTTAAGAGGGCAGACTAGGAGCTGAGGCCTCTTCTCTTCTCTTTGGACTTTGCGACTTTAGGCAGTTTGGCTCAAGGCTGGTTGCTTGGACTAAAGACCTGTTAGCCGCTTTGGTTCTTAGCCTGTTTTTTTCTCTTTTGAGGGTTTTGAACTTGTTAGAATAATGAGCCAACAGTAGGCTCGAGATCGTTTGGTTTGCTTTTCCCTATCTGTAGAAGGTTGAGTCGAAATTCTGAAAGATTAATCCGCTGATAATCCTCTATAAACTTCAACTAAAAGTACATATTCGAGAAGAAGCAGAATTTCATCTCGGCTCGAACAGGAAGAAGCGATGGTTTCTCTACAAGGCATATACTAAGAAATAGTGGGCCTCTTTCAAAAAGTCAACCTACGACAGGGGGCAGAAGATTCCCGAAGTTATTTCCACGTATGAAGGAAGCGTTGCAGAAAGGAATAAGCACGGAAAATTGACTCAAAGAAAAAAACCTTTGAGATAAAATACCAAGGAATGGTATTTTGTCATTATTTGTTAAGAGTATAAAACTGTAAAATGTTGACGGTGCTGGTTCTTGAAAGTCTGTCGTACTTTCATTCACTCCCTCCATTTTATTTATGTACAAATATTGTCGTTGTTCGAATGTAAATTTCTTTTTTTGTTAACTAAGCTGAATGTTTTTCAACATGTATAAGGAAAAATATGCAATCTGGATGTGTGTATGAATGTCAAATGGGTGTATAGTTCATTTTCTTTGAAATAAATTACTTTTGAGGGAAACTTTCGTTATTAAAAAATATAGACTCACCTCTCTTTTCTGATAACATAAGTATTAGTTCTCCCTTCCCTTTCTCTTTTTTGTGCCTCATCTCCTTTCCTCTCTCTAACTAAACATGGCTTACTACTAGATGATTTCTTAGCTAGGGTAAGTCAACTAGTATAAAAACATTCGACTAAAAGTAATTTAGGTAAAATTGTACTAAGTGACGAGCATAGTTATACTTTTGTTAATTTTTCGTATGTTGGCCGTTTCAATTTTAAAACCTATATATATATATATATATATATATATATATAAACAAAGAAAGGGAAACGTTAGAGCAAATAAGGATCTACGTATATATGTATATATGAATTAGTTTTTAATGTATGCGTATGGCTACAAAAGCAATTATTTTCAAATTGCTGCAAAATAACTGTACACGCATGTACTTGTATATGCATACACAGAATTGGGTTATATATATATATATATATATATATATATATATATATATATATATATATATATATATATATATATATCAACGTGAATATCATCAGTAAGTTCATATGAATGTAAACTCACAAAAATAATGTTAATAATCAAATAAATAATAATAATAATAATAATAATAATAATAATAATAATAATAATAATGAAATTTCAATCTGAAACCAAAAATATAATTTCCTCTCTCCTATATTGGTTATAGTTTCTATCATAAAAAAATAGATAAATTTTGCTTGTCGTGTCCTTCGGGAAAGAAAAGACAACCCATTTCTCGTTTTGTTACTGTTCGTTCCCTTCGGTTATGTGTGATGCGTCTTCCGAACTAAATTTGCTTCGTTCTCTGGAATAAAAAAAAAAAAAAGAAAAGGAAAACCTCATTAAACTTTACAAAATTATCTTTATTTTTATTTTTTTTTTTTTCATTTCTGCTGATTATTTGTATTAGAAGTTGTTGTTGTTGTATATTTCAGCGAATCTGAATATCCAAGTTCCCAACATCGTCGTTTCGATTTCTCCTTTTTTTTTTCTCGCACCGCAATGTTCAATTCTGGGGTCTGTTTCAATCGTTCACTTTACGTTCATCATTATCAGTATCTGTAATGTCTTTATTTAACCAGCCTTTCAAAACTTATCGCTTCATTCGATCTCAATTAATTGAAAGAAAAAATCTTTCTAATACACTGAGTGTGCAGACGGTTAAGACCCTTTTTCCTAAAAGAGGATCTTGTTAGGATCCCAAATGTGGGTCAAATTGATCTGTTTGCAAATTATTTATATTAGATAGGAATACTTAATATTATATAACTGTGCACAAAACACTTAAGAAACTACAACAAAATTTCAATTTAAATTTAGAATGAAGGTAATTCTTTAACTTCTAGGCATAAAATAACGCTACACAGGTTGACATGCCATTAAAATTTGTCACTCATTGATATCATATATTCATGGGCAAAATAATTCTTAACAACTACGCAAATGTAAATATAAATTTTTTCTTATCTCCATTCACTTTTTATCTTCTTTTTGTTTGTTGAAGTTGCAAACGATTGATTGACGGGAAGGATAAAGACAGGGATACTTTTGAAGTCAATTTTTATTTTCGGGGTTGACGACTATTTTGTGGTGGGATGTTTTTCTGAACCTATAGAAATAACCATTCTTCTTGGTCAAGGCGTTAGAAGAGTCTCAGGAATCATTTTTGGCAAATTGTAAATTTGGGGGTCAGCCATGTGTGTCTGTATTCATTCAGTATATTCAACTGGCGTGACTATGAACAGGAGATACAACGCGCTGTAAAGACCAGAGGCCTTAGCAAACACGTGTGTTCCAACCGGATGTCGAGAGAAAAAGGTGCGTTCGGTCAGTCGAGGTACGTTAAGGGGACTGAGAAAGAGTTTCTCTTTGGCACCAGGAAGCCCGTCTTTTAAGCATGGGCAGATTTTGCTTCTTGTCAAAGGCCTTCTGGGAAATTGTCATTTTTGTATTTATCTATTTTCATCGTGTTTATTTTATTTGTCTATGTTATTGGGTTTTTATTTCTTATTTAATCCCCACATCCTAAACGGAGTGACATACCATTAAAATCAATCAATCCATTTCTTTCTGGTCAGCGGAGATTTATCAATTTTGTTCAGTACAGAGGGGTAAGACTCCCCCATCAAAAACAAACAAGACTCTTCTGGTCGTGACATTAAACTACATCCAATGATGAGGCTCCAGTTATGCAGTTCACCGTTGCCAATGATCCCAATTCCACCCAGACCCGTAGTGTTAGTATGTGCTAGGAATCCATTTATGGATCAAATAGATTTGTTTAAAGTAATGTTTAAAATGATTTTGAGTTACATTAATAGATTGGCTCTTAAAATATTGATATAGGAACAAAGTATGAAGTGTTTACTTGCTTAAAATGATTGTGAAAATACACTTGGTTCCATGTATAACTAGGGACAAAAACTGACTTCGGCAAAAAATAACCCAAGAAAGGTTGACGTGCCGTAAAATCAACGAAACCCTTTCACAAAATACAATGGATAGCCAAAGCATAATTTTGAGATTGAAGGTTTTCAGTGGATTCCCCAGCCTTTTTCAAGCTGAGGAATGAAAAATGTCTGACAAATGTGGGCTGTTACATTTTAGTTTAAAGCTTTCAGCCTGCAAATGGCTGAATAAATATCATCGATCTGGCGGTACTTATGGATTCTTCTTGCTTTCGTTAAGTAAATGATTAATTATATATTTGGCGTCTAGGACGCTTTTCTCAGAAAAAAAATACATATAAATCTTTGCAAAGCTCAGTGAATGAATATGTGAAGCATACGAACACATAGCGCAAAAATAGTAAGTATAAGTCTGTTCTACCCAACCGATTTCCCACTCTTCTGTTCTTGTGACAAATAAAGTTGAGTTTGTAATATTAAGATTATGGTAGCAAATAAAGGATAAAACACAGAGTTGCAAATCAAACGAAAAGACAAGTGAAAAATTTAACAATTATATTAACAAACAAGAAACAAAAGACTCAAGCAATTGTGTTGGTGAAGATAAAAATGTGTGTGAAATTGAGAATAAAAATGTTCGTTGTTGTATTGATAAGAATGAGTTAATTTTAGGAAATTTGATGTGGGTTGAATGGTACTGAAAATCGAGAAATAAAAATGTTCCGATAATTGTGTTGGTAGTGGTGAATCTTAGATTTACGCGGTCAACCAAAGTTTATGTCGAAAGGGAAGGAGAAACGCCGGCGTTGAAGAAGTCGAATATAGGTGGGGTGGTGATTCTCGGGTCACGTAGCATCTTTCAAAAGCCGCGGTAGGGAGTTTAAGACTGGTGTTGTGTGAAGTTGAATGTTGAAGGCGACCGGCCGATGTCTAGCGTCTGGCTGTGCGTTCTTCTCTGTCTGGACCTCAAAAGAACTTCGTCTTAGATTCTTCTCTCTTCCTCAAATCGGATCAACTTTGGTCTTTCATTATTTTTTATCGCGAAGGTCATAGATTGGTCGAAAAATTACTTTTAATTTATTTATCTATTTTTATTCTATTTTTTTTTTTTTTTTTTGCGTGGAGCCTATGCGCAGAGACGCCTTTTTTTCATTTTGGAAAGAATCTCAGCCCCGGCAACATCCTGTGAGTGCTCTCCTGTCAATTACCCTCAACAATATATTAGAAAAACTTAAATTTCTCCTAATTCACAAATACAAGAATTTCATGATTTACACAAGAACATTGTACAACCAAAAAATATATTATTAAACATTATCTATGACCACGCTCTACAGTATTGAAACTTTGCAACCACAATTATGAATAAATAAATAGCACTCCCAAATAAATATACTTTTTTTTTTACAGGGTTTCGGTGTTGTAGACTTTGGTAATAGATAATGCCCAATAATCTCTCTTTTGATTGAAAATGATAAAAGAAAACTAACTTCTAAAAATTCTGGCGAGTGTACCTATTCATTGATTATATATATTTATATATTTTGCAATAAGGTCCACGAAGAGATTTGTATTTTTTAGAATTTATTTATTTCGTTCTTACATACATGTTATATATATATGTACGTTTCCAGCTTGTTGCTTTCGTCAGAGAACATACGTGGCACAAGGCCTTTTTTAATGGGGTACTCAATGAGACTTGAACTCACTCTTGTGTTCAGTATAAAGTGGGTTTTCTCAACAATCAACTTGTTCTGTGGGAAGATGATAAAAATCTGATTTTTTGGTTGGTCGAGCTGGTTTATATAGGGGTCGTTGTTCCTCTTTCCAAGAGTGTGTTTACTTTGGTCTGCTTTATCCGTCTTTGATAATTGATATGTTTATAGTTGTGTGTGTGTGTGTGTGTGTGTGTGTGTGTGTGTGTGTGTGTGTGTGTGTGTGTGTTGGCGTTGGAGTGGTTTTGGGTTTCACTAACAGTTTTGTGTGTGTGTGTATCTTGGGGAGTTTTGTGGTTTTAAATTTACTGGTAGTTCTGTTTCCTTTTTTATATATGTATACATATGTCTGTGTGTGTGTGTGTGTGTGTGTGTGTGTGTGTGTGTGTGTGTGTGTGTGTGTGTGTTTAGCTTTTTTCTTTCGTCTGAGAACATGTTTGGCATAAAGTCTAGTTAATGGGTATTAAATGAGATTTTAATTTATCAGTGTTTGTAGTTTGAATGGTTTTTAATGAATTATGTTTTTGTATATATATATATATATATATATATGCGTGTGTGTGTGTGTGTGTGTGTGTGTGTGTGTGTGTGTGTTTATTTCCGTTTGTGTGTGTGTACAGTTCATGTTTTATTTCTTAGGTTTGAATCTATCAATAAAATTTCTTTACTTTATTTTAAGTAGCGTGGTGTCATTGTTTTGATAAAAAGGCATAATATCAAATTTTTCCCTGCTCCATTGGTATAGATGTTTCGAAACATTTAATTTTCTGTTTTCTTCTATTTTGATATTACACCTGTGAAGTGATGTCCTTGTATTGAGTGCCTGTGTTGAACCTTTGTATATTTCTTTGCATTCGTTACATTCAATTATGTATACTATGTCTTTTGAGTTGCAGCTTAAGTTTTTATCTATTTTGAATTTGGTTTCAGAGCTTTTTAAGGTATAAGATTTACCTTCTATAATTATATCACATATTTTGCATCGTTTATTTTTGCATTTGGTAACTCCTTGTTTTATTGTGTTTTTTTCCGAATGTAGAAGAGGTGAGTATTCTTTTCAGATTTTTGGGTTGTCTCTGACTTTTAATTATTTTTGTTGTGTCTAGTATTTCTTTGATTTTGTCTTCGTTTTGAATTTCTTCCAGATTTTTTATTATTTCTGTGAAAAGTTCTGGATAATTTTTGTTGTAGGTTGCGACGTATGCTAGGGGTTTTTCGTTGTTGAGTTTTTTCGGGTTCCTTAATTCTCAACGGGGTATTTTTTTTCTGCTAATTCCAACCCCTTATTTATTAGTGTTGTTGGATATCCTCTCTGGTGTAGAGTTGTATGTAATTCTTTGAGGCGTGTTTTTTTAGGTTTTTTATCGGTGATTATTGTGTGCATTCAACGTGCTAGTGAGTAAAGGATGGATTTTATACAGTTTTGGGGTGGGGACTTCTGAAGTAGAGTTATTGTTGGGTGTTTGTTGGTTTGTGGTAGATAAAAGTGATGATTTTGCCATTTACGTTTTTTAAAAGGGTGTCTAAAAATGGTAATTCTTTTAAACTGTGTTCCATAGTAAATTTTATTTTGGGGTATATGTTTTGTAGTTGATCGTGCAATTCATTGATGTCCCCAACCCCAGACGGATATTTCCAGAATATGAAGCATTTAATGCGAATATAGCAAATCTGACACAATTAACTGCTTCAGTAATGCCAAGAAGAAAGTAAACAATTTATCGGCTCTCATTTTTAGTTTTCGTATTTCTTGGAAACAATTTTTCCGTTTAAAACTAACATTTTTTATTAAACAAAACTGAAAAGAAATTAAGTATATTTTAGAGAACAATTGTAAACATTTAATATTTTTTATCAGATAAATTTAATAAAAAATTTATTTCCTGTAAATTTTGATACTGATTCAGATTTGAAAATTAACCGAATAAATCCTGTCCTGAACGAAATCAGTCCTGTTATCGGATGAAGATAACGAATTGCTTTCATTACTTTCCTTTCATAAAACAACGACAAAAATCCTTTCACAAGTTTCATTGCTTCTTCGTTAGCAACTCATTAATTTTCTTTTAACGTCCGGATTTCTTTTAACGTCTGGATTCTGTTGACTTTCGTTTTTATGCAAAGTCTTCATTCTCATTATTTCTATTACATCTATTCATGTCGGAATTTGTTTTGCTCCGATGCCACTGGACATTTTGATCGGCCAACATTTACTTGAGACAGAAGATTGTTATTCATTTATCTATTATTATTAGGTTTGTTTGGTTTCATGGTTCAATAGCATATCAACCTTCGTGGGTAATTTTAATGTCAAAGCCATCCTTGTAGAAAAAAAGTGAGTAAGCCGACCGTAGTCGAGGACGATCCGAAGGCTCCTTTTTCAATAGCAACTATAAAGAAGTGTAAGGGATGGCGCCACTCCTTTCCCTGGATTGCTCCACTTACCCTGGAGCCGTACCTTATTATGCTGAGTGTAAAGCAAGAATGCATTAAGTACTATTTTTGAGTCTTTGGTATGACTCAACCTGGGATTGAACCCCGGTCTCCCGAGCCATTGGCGAACACTCTAACCATTACACCAACTGGTGGATTTAAGAGGTTCTTACTTTTCTCCAGAGGTCCGAAGGAGAACGTAATAGCGTGACTGGAACTCGATTTGACTCATTACGAAGTTTCAGGTCAGCCACTACATCACACCGACCCCACCTTTTATTATTATCTATTCATTCAAGAAAAAAGTTTTTCTAAGAAAGTTATAAGTCTTCACGTTGTATGGTCTGGGGTGGAGGGAGTGAAAGTTTGCATACACAAAATGAAATACCTTTACTTTAAAAGGTGGTATAATGGTTAACAAGCTAGATTAGCCAACCTACACGAGTGATTTCGAGTCTCATTGGCTGCCCCATTCATTCGGCCTTGTGCAAAGAGCTTTGTAGATTACTACTTTAAAAGGTTTCTTACAAAAGGTATTGCTTGATTGAGACTGATAAAGAGTTGAGTTAGCAAACGCCAGCAAAAAAGATTTGCTCGTGATGGGCTAATTGAACAACTTGAACGCTCAATTGTTTTGACTTTTCAGAATTTGATTGAAATAACCAGAAACCGGTTCTTCCAAAACCACAAAAAGTAAACTACGATGAGCCTGTTCGGTACTTAGATGGGTGACCACTAAGTTACAATGAGAGGAAGTTAACTGATTGTAATGTAGCAACGTTAACTTGTTTTTGAGATCATCGTAGTTATAATTTTCTTCACGGCTATTTGGATTAGGTTAATGTGAAAAATCAGATTTTATCATCTTCCCACAGAACAAGTTGATTGTTGAGAAAACCCAGTTGTGACCCCGTTTAGCGAGAGGTCAACCTGTGTTGTTGATTTAGAAGCTGGCTAGAGAAAACAGATATGGTTTGACAATATTGGAAAAACTGTTTTGGGTTAGTTAGTACTACGCTGTGATGAAATAGAATCCTTGTTAGCAAAGGAAATAACCTGTAGTATCACCTCCCTTACTAAGGTCAGCAAATGGGCAGTCAATGCTACCTTAACAGAAATCTTGGTCCTTACTTCCACCTCGGCCAAGGAATGCTATCCCAGAATCCATCGCCTCTCACTCTTCTCTCTTCCTTTCTCTCTCCTTTTCTCTCTCGCTCTCCCTCTACCTCTGACCAATCAGCGGAGATTGAGCAGTTGCCAAAGACGACCCAAAGACAGAAGAGTAGGCAGTGGCTGAAGAGATTCCAAACACTAAACACACGTGTTGACCGCCGGACATTTTCTAGCCAACACGTGGCGTTGTATACGTAGAATAAAATTCCTCTTTTAAAGTTAATATTTGTACTTCTCATTTATTATCTCAAATAACATTACCCAAGTACATATATTACAATGGTGACCCCAACTAAAAGGATATAAGACGCAACTTTTGAAAATTCCAGGATAAATTCAACCAATTTTTCAACTTCACGTCGCAAACGTTTCAAGAGAGACCCTTCGACGTAAGTAAAAAAAAAAATTCTTTTCCTCTTTTCTTCGTCTACAACAACAACATATATATATATATATATATATACATATATAAAAATATATATACACACACACACAAAAAAAACAATTAAAAAAAATAATCAAAAAATAAATAAAAATGGAAGACGCTTCTCTACAGCAAATTAACATAAAGACACCAGAATTCATGGAAACGGCAGTGAATGGCTGGTTTTCCATTCTGAAGGCACAATTCCACCTGCGCAATATAACGGCATCAACAACAAAATTCTACACGGTAATATCATCTCTGCCTGCAGAGGTGGTAGCTAAAATACCGATAACAATTTTAGAATCCAAAAAATACGAGGAAATAAAACAGTCATTAATTGAGGCCCACGAAAGGACAAAGCCGGAATTACTGGACAAATTAATGTCAACAACTATTACAGGCCGTCCTTCAACATACCTGCAAGAAATGCTATCGATAGCAAAACGGATAGGTATCGGAGAAGAAATAGTAATACACAAATTTCTTCAGGCCCTACCAGCGACAATTTCCCCCGTCATTGCTTCACAAAAGGAATTAAGTCCAACTCAACTTGGAAAGCTAGAGGATGAGCTTATGCCTCTACTTAACAATATCAACGCGACAGCGTTCACCGCTCAGCATAGGACACAAAAAACTGAGAAAAGCAAAGACAATATTATTTTACCGACAGGTATTAAACCTTTCTTCCCGGAACAAAAAGCCAAAATATGTAGAGCACACCTCTACTTTGCCGAGCAAGCAAGAACTTGCAAACCTTGGTGTAGATGGCCGAAGAAGCAAAACACAAAAATACTACCAATCTCTCGTCCACCTACACCAACTCCAACAGACTCGGAAAACTAACGGCGCGAACCATGTCTGTCCCCCTGAGTTCGCCGCTATTACAAATCAATACACGATTAGGGACAACTACATTAAAATTTATAGTGGATACAGGTGCAAGTATCTCAATAATACCAGCGTCTAGATTAAACTGCGTCACGTTAAATCCAACACCGGTATCACTCACCACCGCTAATGGAGAGAAAATAAAATGCCACGAACAAGCAAACCTAGAGATTGGGATACCAAGTTTGAAAAGGTCATTTTTCATGGACATTTGTGGTCGCAGATATCACCAATCCTCTCCTTGGATTTGACTTTTTAAATGAATTTGGTCTCATAATCGACTGCAAAAATAAAACAATTTACGACCCGTTAACAGCTACCAAAAAGGAATTAATATTAAACACGACATCTCCAGTAAACGTGGTCATTAACAAAGTAGAACTACCATCATTTATTCAAACCAGTCTGGATAAATACCCAGAAATCATTTCTCCTCATATAAACAAAAATAACAACTACTGCGGTGTTTATCACAGAATTGATACAGGTAGCCACTTACCGGTTTTTGCAAAATCCAGACAGCTATCAGCGGAAAAACTATCGGCGACTAAAGAAGAGTTTAAAAGACTCATAAACGAAGGCGTGATAACTCCTTCAGACAGCGAATGGTCAAGCCCACTACATCTTGTACCTAAGCAAAGTGGAGGATACCGCTGCCGCGGAGATTACCGTGCATTAAACAGCATCACTAAAAGTGATAGATACCCCATTCCCAATATAAATTCATTCACAACAAAACTCGCTAATAAACAGCGATTTACAAAAATTGATCTAATTTCAGCGTACCATCAAATTAAAATGCACCCAGATGATATTCCTAAAACGGCAATTATCTGTCCGATGGGTCTTTTTCATTATGAATTTATGCCGTTTGGGTTAAAAAATTCGTCGGCAACATTTCAAAGGTACATGGACAGAATCTTCCGACAGATGGACTGTGTCTTTATATATTTAGATGACATCTTAATCTTCAGCGATGACGAGCCTTCCCACAAGAAAGATATAGACACAGTTTTTAAGATTTTACAAGAAAATAACCTGAAAATATCACTATCGAAATCTATTTTCAATGTAACATCGCTAGATTTCCTAGGTTTTAGAATTAATTCAAATGGAATCACACCAACTGCTAACAAAGTAAAAGAAATAGAATCTTTTCCGTGTCCTACAGATGCTAAAAGCTTACGCAGATTTCTTGGTATGGTAGGATTTTACAGGAAATTAATACCAAGATTTGCGAAGTTAGTCTTACCTTTATCCGAAAGAATGAGATTAACACCTAAAGGATTAATTACCTTGAATAATTTGGAAAAACAATCCTTTTCTAACATTATAAAAATACTTGGTGAGCTAACAGAATTATCTCATCCTCAACCAACTTGTACACAGTATCAACTAGTCACGGACAGCAGCAAATATGCAGTAGGTGCTGCCTTACATCAGGTCATAAATGGAAATCCAATACCAATAGGATTCTTCTCAAAGAAACTGACGACAACACAGACGAGATATTCCACTTTTGACCGTGAACTTTTAGCAGTATATTTGTCAGTGTTATATTTTCGCCACCTCATAGAAGGTCGTGAAGTATTACTTCTGACAGATCACAAACCAATATGCGGTGCATTCCACAGTCTAAAACCTGCCAAATCAGATAGACAACAAAGACAGCTAGCAATTATTACAGAATTAATTTCAGATATAGCCCATGTGAAGGGTAACCAAAATGTAGTTGCAGATTGTCTGTCTCGCCCAACATTTGCTGTACAAATAGATATATACGATCTGCCAGCACTGACAGATGCACAAAAATCAGACACCGAAATACAGTCCTTTCCAGATTTAAAGAAATTCACATTATCTGGAAAAGATCAATTTGTGTTATGTGATACATCAACGTCATACCCCAGACCTTTTGTACCGTGCACACTACGAAAATCTATCTTTGACAGCTTGCATTCAATATCACACCCTGGAATAAAATCATCTATCAAAATGATTAAGGCTAGATTTTACTGGCCACATATGGATAAAACCATCAAAGAACTATGTGCATCATGCACATCTTGTCAACAAGCAAAAATATACAGACATACCAAATCGCCTGTACAAACGTTGGAAATACCATCATCAAGATTCCATACTGTACACATTGATATAATTGGACCACTACCACCAGCGAAATACTCCAACAATCCTTACATCAATCCATGTCGGTATGTTTTAACATGTATAGATCGAACCAGTCGATGGATAGAAGCACAACCTATATCGGATATTACAGCACAAACCGTAGCAGAAGCTTTTGTAAACGCGTGGATTACGCGCTTTGGTGTTCCACTCCATGTCATATCAGACAAAGGCAAACAGTTTGAGAGCGAACTATTCCTTGAACTATCAAAAATTATTGGATTCTATAGGCTACGTACAACATCCTATCATCCACAATGCGATGGACTCATAGAAAGAGCCCACAGAACCTTAAAAGCAGCTATTATGGCTCGAAAAGAATCTTGGATTTCAGCCCTACCAATAGTTCTCATGGGAATTCGAAGTATGCCCAACTGCTCCAATTTTTCCCCTTTTTATGTGGTCACAGGTGCACAAATGTTATTGCCACAACTAATGATAAATACGGAAAATACAGAAACAGTTACACAAAAATTTACAAGAAAAATGCACAAAACTATGGCAAAATTCGATCTGACAGACTTTTCAAACAGAGAAAAATCAACAAAAACATCATACGTGCCAGATCAACTTCAAACTTGTGATAAAGTTTGGATTAGGATAGACCGCGTTCGAAAACCGCTAGAAGCACCCTATTCAGGTCCTTACATGGTACTCGAACGAACACCAAAATATTTCCTAATAGAAACTAACTCAAATACGCATACACAAGTTTCAATAGACCGTTTAAAACCTTACATTGAAAACAAAAAAAAATGTACACAAAATGCAGCTACCAATACAAATAAAAAGTCTGAAAGTTTACCTCCTGAAAAAGTGCAGGAACATAAAATGAAAACAAGAACTTCAGGTAGAACGGTTACATGGAAAAAGGATAACGAGTATATTTATTATTAAAAGAAAAAAAACAAAACAAAACAAAAACAAAAAAAAACAACAACAAAAAAAAAACCCAAACAAAACCAAACAAAAACTCCGTTTACTGGTAGGGGAGTATTGTAGTATCACCTCCCTTACTAAGGTCAGTAAATGGGCAGTCAATGCTACCTTAACAGAAATCTTGGTCCTTACTTCCACCTCGGCCAAGGAATGCTATCCCAGAATCCATCGCCTCTCACTCTTCTCTCTTCCCTTCTCTCTCCTTTTCTCTCTCGCTCTCCCTCTACCTCTGGCCAATCAGCGGAGATAGAGCAGTTGCCAAAGACGACCCAAAGACAGAAGAGGAGGCAGTTGCTGAAGAGATTCCAAACACTAAACACACGTGTTGACCGCTGGACATTTTCTAGCCAACACGTGGCGTTGTATACGAAGAATAAAATTCCTCTTTTAAAGTTAATATTTGTACTTCTCATTTATTATCTCAAATAACATTACCCAAGTACATATATTACAAACCCTTTGAACTTAACTTCAAAAATACCTGTTTGAGGATGTATTTTCAACGTGGAAATAGATTTGGATTAAGAATAGACGTGTATATAATGACTGGGTTTTGACGTCGTAAGTTAGTTTGTGTTTGGACTGCAAAGCGAACGAAGCAACTCGTATTGAGAAAGACCCAGAGCACACACGCAGTTTTGATTGCAGTCGGGCGAGATCCTCATACAAGCATCAACAAGTCAATTCACATACTTAAGCACTCATCAGTAAATGATTTAAACATTTCACCAAGTCGCTAAAATTAACTTATGACCGACACACATATAACCAGTTCAGACGCTGTATTCTGTTTTGCATTACTGTAGATACTATACGATAATTGATTGTATTTTACTTAACATACTGTTATTAAATTGTTTATATTTAATCAACTGGCATTATTGTTTTTTCGGGGAAGGGATCGACTAATTCTGTTTAGAACGTTCATCTTCAGAAAAGATTATCATGGTTTATCGGTTGAGGAAACACTCATTTCTTTAGCCTCTAAGAATCACAGCACTTTAAAAATTATCAACTGAGACGATTTACGACTGAAGCTGTACCATCCGGACAGGTTTGAATTATAAACGCCCCACCATTCAAACGGCTGTGTAGAGATTGAGATTTCGGAATGGGGTCAAAACTAGACTGCACGTCGACCAGAAATACGACGTGTTCGTAGTGAGAAGGTTATATTATATTAGCAGTGACTGGTATACGTGATCACAGAGTGGGATTGAGTTTACAGTAACAGATACTGTAGGCAGCGTAAATCCTGTGTGTCAGATTAAGCAGAACTTTGTAAATAATATCAGATGCCTTGTTAACTAGTGGAACAATCAAACGATCATAAAGATCCATATATGTATATATCGCGCTTGTGTGACTTAACATATATACATGTCTTTGAGCAGAAGATTTAAAGAGTATACTATTTCAACCTGCACGAAGAAAATGTTTTGGCTGCTTTGAAGTCAGCATCTAAACTCTTCCTTCCTTCTCCATCACACA
This sequence comes from Sepioteuthis lessoniana, assembly GCA_963585895.1. Taxonomy (NCBI): domain Eukaryota; kingdom Metazoa; phylum Mollusca; class Cephalopoda; order Myopsida; family Loliginidae; genus Sepioteuthis; species Sepioteuthis lessoniana. Next base: position 120,380,647 of record OY757914.1, on the reverse strand, counting down.
CACACACACACACACACACACACATATATATATATATAGTGTTGTCTATAAGTGTTAGTACGAATGAATAATTTGCTTCTAATTACTTATTCAATGACTTATGAGTAGTACTACTCATACGGGGGTGTCCTCGTGGTGTAAGGGTTAAAACGATGGACTGCAGAATCGTAGTAAGCGAGTTCGTACTCCAGTCGCGCCATTACGTCCACTTTCGGGGAAATGTATAGTTTAAATAGTATCACTACTGTTCTTCTCAGAGAATAGCTTTGGCATTAAATAACCTACAAAGGTTGATATGCCATTAAACAAAGAAACCGAAACCGAACTACACATAAGTAATAAACAAGTAGAAAATCTTGTTTTAATTGCATCAAATTGAAAAGGTTAATTAAGGATTTTGAACAGAAAGGAATCCAAATTAACATAAAAATTAGTTGATTTTCCTAAAAGTGATTTGGTACTTTTAATCGTTTTGATAAATTCTGAACTGGATTTTTGAGGAATAGAAAAAAGAATTCGATATTTTCTAATCTAACTCTTTCATTAAATTAGATATTTCGTATTCCTAAAAAACATTGTCAGGCCAGTTGGTTAGGACTGAAGAATACACCGACTGCATCTCTGCTGAAAAACAGTCCCTCTTCCCGACAACAAGTGTCTTGAATATGGCACTAAAGTACATCTAATGATGAGACTGCAGTGCAGGAGCTTTTGGGAATGTAGAGTATCCCTTCATTGCCATTACTCCCAGGTCCACTCTAATCCAGGGTGGTAGTACCTGTTAGGGTCCAATCTATGGGTCAAATAGAACTATTTAATCATTAACTTAACCTGAAACAATTCAACGATGTGCAAACAAATAATTAATATTAAATTGAATTCGTATAGGATCGCATTACTTGAGCAATTTCCTTGTTCGCAAACAAATGAATACAGGCTCGTTTAAAAATGTTACCTACCAAATATACGTTTACAAATTATATATATATATATATATATATAGGAATTGGCATTAAATAAACTGAACAGGTTGATATGCCATAAAACCCAACCAACCAATCATTATTAAGTGCATCAAGTTTTGTTGATTGCAATAAAATTTATTTCTACTTGCAGAATGTTCTTGTTTTAACTTTCAAGGCACAGCGAAAAAAAACAAATTGTTTATTTGTACAAATATTTATAGTCAGTAATATATATATATATATATAGTCAGTAATATATATATATATATGTGTGTGTGTGTGTGTGTGTGTGTGTGTGTGTGTGTGTGTGTGTGTTGCTCGATTTCACAGTCATATAAACAAACGAAAAAACATGTGTACCATATATACACAACTGGGTGTATACACATCTGGTATATCCACCCACTTCCACTAAAAAGTCTTGTCTGCTACCATAAAATCTCTCGTCAAAACCATGTTTCGTCTGACAGCCATCTTAACTCTCTGTCTATTTGTCAGGAAACCATGTGCATTGTGGAGAAAGTTTAATGACTAAGCAGAAAATACTTCTTCCGGACAAAATCTTTTTCTTTTTTTCTTTCTTTTTTGTCTTCCGGTAATTTCAAGATGGAATCATAAACTCGGTTTTTTCGAGAGAATCGTTCACTCACACAACATGAAATGCATTTAAACACTTTCTTGGAATTTGTGTGTATTAGTGTCCAAACCATTTTTTAAAATCTTTTGTTATATTACAGATTTTTCAAATATACAAAATCAAAATACAAATAAAGAAACATGACAATAGGCATCAAAAACACATTTAACAGAGGAAATATTTCTCATTTTTTATTTTCGTGTATTTTTCGTAATTTCTTTTAGCAATTGTAGAGTGGCATTCTATGAGAAAAGCCAGTCCTTAGTAGCATTTATTTTTGAAGATATTGTTGTATGATTTACTATCCCTAATTGATTATAAGATCGGACTGAAAAGTTTTCTTTTTAAATGGGGAGGAATTTTTATTGCAAGAAAATTATTTTGTAACCTCGATTTTTAAAAATGACATTTCGTTCAATTTCATCCTGACAACGTTTGATCCAGGGAATTATTATTAAACATTTTAAAACTGAAAGTTTTTCACACACGTGCGTATGTTTGTGTGTAAAATGACTTTGCAGACCTAATACTTTATGCCTTTGCCGTACCACCCATAAAAAAATACGCGAAGTGATTTATTTAGAAAACGTCAATATCCTTCAAAACCAAACATAAGAATTTCATTATTTCTAATTTGACATTATTTAAATAAAACAGATATTATTAGGTATTACTAACTGCAAAGCTCTACAGCACTGAAATTCTATAAACAAAAAATAAAATTATATATATATATATATATATATATATATATATATATATATATATATATATATATATATATATATATATATATATATAATTTTATTTTTTGGTTCAATGGTTATAGAATTTCAATGCGGCATATTTATTTATCATATTTATTTTGTATTATATATTTTTGGATTTATTTAAATTTATTGTTCTTTGGATTTGAGTTATATGTTTCAAGATATGATCTAAATTGATTCTTACATTTTAAACAACTGTTTTTATTCCGGAAGACCGAGGTTCAATCCCAGGTCGAGTCATACCAATAACTCAAAAAATGGTACTTGATGCGGCCTTACTTAACACTCAGCATTATAAGGTATGGATCAAGGGTAAAGTGGAGCAATCCAGGGAATGGAGTAGCGCCCTCCCCTACGCCTCGGTGTAGTAGCTATCGAAAAGGGAGCCTTAGTGTCGCCCTCGACTACGATTGCCAACTTTACTTTTACTTATATTATGGTAGTTATTGATATCTGTTATTGCTTTTCTTGGCATTTTAATGTTCTTAATATTCATAATAATAATGAGTTTTATAAGATAATAGGTTGGATGATTCTCCTGTTTATTTAATAGAAAATCAATATTTGTTCTATTGAAGATGATAATTTACAAATTACTTAAAATGAGGTGAAAAAATTTTATAAATTAATTAAAAAGGATGAAAAGGAAAAAAGAATCAGCAATTGATACATCTTGCTACATGAATTGTATGACATTTGTCAACCAGACAGGAAAAACAAATGGTCAGGTTTTTATTTTAAAAAAACAAAGTAAAAAATAGGTGAAATTTGGTTAGGGAGATAGGGTAGGGGGAATGTTTTGGGTTGTTCTAAATTTTTATTAGAAATTACTTATCATTTCTTCATTTAAAGCTGCAGATCTAACATTCAAAGAATAAATGGTCTGCTGAAATAAATATCATCACAAAAATATGAGTGATTTTTAAAGGTTTTTCTTTTATATGGTATATATATATATATATATATATATATATATATATATATATATATATATATATATATATATATATATGTGTGTGTGTGTGTGTGTGTGTGTGTGTGTGTGTGTGTGTGTGTGTGTGTTATATTCACAACATGTCAGCATTTTTTGCACAATGAGCTACGGTACAAAAATATTTGATCTGATTGTGGAGAGGAATATTTGCTTTTCTTTTGATACTGAAGTTGGATTATCGATATTACTAAAGTTAATTTTTTGTTCCTTTATTAAAACCTCTTCATGTTATTTATTCGCGGAATAAGTGGCTCAATTTATTACTGTCAAGTCATACGGAAAGCATCAGTTCCCACAAGGTCATCGAAGTTAAATAGCAATAAACATGTTCTGCTACTGAGATGAATAACCGTTTTGTGAACAGCCGATGCCAAATTAAACAAAGTTTACTAAAAAAAAAAAACAACTTTAAACTCTGTACAAAGATGAATAATATGTGAATTATCTTTGTAAACTTTTATTTCAAAAGTTTTTCATTTGTGTGTGCGTTTAATATTTGATAGACAATCCATTGATTTTTATGGATGACGGAAATTAACATCTCAGGTGGATTCTTCGAAGTGTGCAAAATAAATATTTTGTCTGAATTTGGTCTTGTGGATGTCAGTCTGAAATGTCCACGTGTGGAGTGGGAAAATATATGATAACCGGTTCCATATCACTTTCCTTTTTATCACTTGATTATAACTTTCTTATAAGGTATATTTTAAGTAATTAAATTTTCAAAACCCTTACAAGTCCTGAAAAAGAAATTTGAAAATTTAGTATAGAGTGGATTGAATATGCAGGATGTTTCACAAAAAAACGATATTTTGTTAATTTATAATTTGACCACTTCTCGTTCAAATGACCTTCAATTTTAACAACACGCGTTGAAACAAATCAAAATTCTATTTTCAAGGTTTAAACACTTTTTATTGACCAGTGAATGATATTTTTATACCTAAAAAGAAAAAAAAACATAAAACAGAATTTTGAGTTGTTACTACACATGCTATTAAAATTTGAGATCATTAAGACGAGATTTGGTTAAGTTATTTTATTATGAAATAATATTGATTTTTCTGAAACACCCTGTACATCTCAAATGCTATCATTTTTTTTAAAAATATCTTGTATTAGTTAGGTGTTCAGAAAAGCAATGTTTCCATCGATTATTTCTTTAGGATTGTTTCCTGCGATTCGACTGGCGCAAGACTGTAGTCATACATATGCAAATTGGTGAACGCCTTCGGTCTTATAAAAAAAAAAAAAACTAAATAAACCGATTCTTATAAGAAAAAAAAAATCAGTTGCATGAAAACATTTTCGTAGATTAACGATTTATTTTTTATTTTTCTATTTTTATTTTTTTGTATTTTGGGATAAATATATTAAAGATATTTTTTTTAATTTTTAGTTTCCTGGACAATTCGAAAATCTGAAATTTTATCCTTTTCCATTTGTTTGAATTGGATATTTTCCCTTTGAAAAAAAAGTGAAATTTCTTGTAATTTTAATTCATTTTTTTTCAATAGGACATTTCGATTCCCACTGATAACCATTTTCTCGACTGGATTCTACTTTGTTATTTTAGGGGAAATCTCACTCTAAAAAAAACTAACGCGAATAACTTGGAAGTTGAGACGTTTGTTGCCTGAAACTACTTGTAAGAATTCTTTGCTATATTAAAAATATTCTGATTTCACAAGTTTTGTTTTCTTCTCCTGTTTATTTAATAGAAAATCAATATTTGTTCTATTGAAGATATAATCTGCTACAATGCATACAATGAAAACACGTTAGGAGTTTTAAATACTGGGGGTGTGGAAAACGATTGGTTATTTTTCTTAGCTTTATTCAGTTAGTAAAATGCTGGCACAAATCTATTGGCCAAAAGGTTCATTTTTATCAATAGGTAATGCTCTTAAGTGTACGTCATAGAACATGGAATGAGAGAGTCGAGTTCAAATTCTGAATGAAGCTTTTTGTGTTTCACTTTGTGCTAATTCCCTTAGAAAAGGCAAGAATCCATCTGTTCTCCTTCCAGCTATGAGTAAATAGTGTGACTGAAAGGGTTCTTAAGTCTTAGTAAGACAACCAATCTAGAAAAAGGAAAATTCGGTGTAAAAATCGAGTTTGTGTAACATCTTGTTTGTAGTGGTGGAGTTGGATAAATATATTCCAAAACAAATGCCTTTTCCGTTTTTAATAATTTTTTTTTCATTCATCTTCAATATTTCGGAGGGGGGAGGAGTTTCCGTGGTGTTGTGGTTAATGTGCTCGAATGCAACATCTTAGTAAGCGAGTTCGAACTTTAGTCGCACAATCACGTTTACTTTCGGACTAATAACCTCAACTCCCTTATCCTCCCCCAGCGATTAGTCAAATAGTACCACTAGTGCTTTTCTACAAGGATGGCTTTGGCATTAAATAACCCACAAATGTTGTATGCCATTAAACAAACTAAGCCAAAATTACTATTTTTGTACTGCAAATTCATGATCATCTTTAAATCTGACAAATCAGGGATGCTTCACTTCAGGTTATTGGAGAAAGGAAATCACCGAATTATGTAACCGAGATATGCAAGCTATTAAAACATGTTACAAACAACTCCACGACGAAAATTGATGAACACAACTCCTAAAGTTGTCGTCGTCGTCATAATAATAATAATAATAATAATAATAATAATAATAATAATAATAATTCCTTTTAAAAGGACATTCGCTTAGATTTTTGAAAGGTACTGCAGATGAGTAGATTGAATAGTATCTACAACTGACACATTGTTTGACAACTGTCTGACTTTTAGAAGAGAACCAAACAAACAGTGGTGATTATCTATGGTAAAAAAGGAGGTGAAATCAATAACGGCTATTTTAAATATGGTACATCCTTATTCATTTCTTTATTTTTATTTATAGGGCTCGTTTGAAAGGTTCAGTCGGTGTCTTAAAAAGATAAAGATATAACGGTAATATTTGCTTTCAAGACTTTGTTTATCTCTCTGCTTTGATTTTAAAGTCTTAGATCTTCTTTTGACAATGCTGTCTGAACCCCCAAACCTACTTTCTGGCTTCGGTCTGTTCATCTTTGTATCTCTGACTTCTATCATCTGCTATTGTGATCTTCTCTGTTCAGTTTCGACTCTGTTTTCTGATACTTATTCTCATTTTCATACTTGTCTGTTCTACTGATTCTTCTCTTCCTTACCCTCGTCTCAGACTGATTTTATTGTAGAATATTATTTTAATTACCTCATCATCCTATTCAGGAGATGGGAGTATATTTTTGTTATATCTCTGGGGAGAACATGCCCCCTCTCATGGCCCCGTCTATGGCTTGTTAAAGCCCAGCAATGGAATTCAGCTGGCTAAAGTATAATTGAAATCTACTTAAAAGAATGTCAGTTGTCAAGCGAATCAACTTATATTTTCAAATTAATATCATTACATTTCTGTCTTAACTTTGAATTTTTTATTTAGCTGTGGTCATCACAAAGACACTGACAGCTTCAACTATTTTTCGGTGTGTGTGTGTGTGTGTGTGTGTGTGTGTGTGTGTGTGTGTGTGTGTGTGTGTGTGTGTGAGATATACACTTCACACTAAAATGACTTTATCTTTTGTAATAATTGAATACGTCATGAAATTATATTTTCTTCTGATCTTTTTTTGTTGTTTCATCATTTTCTACATGATTTATTGTCTCGACATTTTTCTTTTTTAGAAATTTATTCTATTTTTAATTGTTTTTTTTTTTTAAGTAACTATTTTAAATTATTTGTTTATCTGTAGCACCGTCCCCTAAACCTCGATGTAGTAGCTATTGAAAAGGTAACCTTCGGGTCAGCCTCGACTAAGGTCGCCAACATTTTTTTATTTATCTATCTCTCTCTCTCTCTCTCTCTCTCTCTCTCTCTCTCTCTCTCTCTTGACCTTTCTATTTGTCTCACCATTTTTCTACTTATTTGTCAATCGCCTCCACTTTCAAAGGGGTTCATCCATTATTCAATGTGCACCGAAATCAAAGCAAAAGATAAACGTCAAAATATTAGAAAATGGCATAAAAGGAGAAAAAAATAAGATGTTTATTTATCTTTCTTGTTTGAAAAGATCTTTTGAATTGCTGAAAAAAACTGTGGGTAAGACAATCATTTGAAGGAGAAATTCACGACTTTAACAAAACCCAAAGATTAATTGTTGTCGAACTCTAGTGACATCTTAGTTTCAGTGACTTATTTTAACGATCGGGAAAAACTGCCATGTTGATAGCCAAGAATAAAGAAATTCTTAATTCATGTTTGTTTTTATGACAACAGACTTATGCCTAATCAATGTTTGACTAATAAACAAGAAAATCTACTTAATTTGATTGCGATTTTTAAGAGATAATCTTCAGAATTAGAGAGCAAGATATTTTCTCCTTACAAAAAAATTTCTCTTTGAAAACTCAGAAAACTAAATCGCCCTGTTGGGGTGGGGGTGGGGGGCTTAAAATACGCTGTCTGTATCCACCCCCAACTGCAGAAGGGTGAAAGCATCCCTCCAAAATATGGGAAGTGTTACTTCTACCCCCAGGTTCACTCTGGCCCGGAGTGGTAGTACCTGTTAAGGTCCCATACATGGATCAAATAGATGGGATTAAAAATTATTCGTTGTTTGATAAGACAGTGTGCCAAAAAACAATTTTTAAGAAATAACTACTCAAAAATGTCAATATGAACATGATTCCCTTGACAGGTTGATATGCCATTAAAATCAATCAACCAAATAACTAAAACAATGTCTTTTCTGATAATCTTTCTAATTGCACAAGAATGGATGTCTATTAAATAGCAGTTTAAGAGATGAGTGATTTTTTGAAAAAATTGGAATAAATCAAGTGAACAGTAATTGAAAATATATTGGCAATAACATTTTTTTAGATTCCTAACCAACAAAAAATCTTCAAAATCCCAACGAAATTGATTTATCAAACTAATAAATGTAACATAAAGAATGAATGCAACCCCTAAAAAACTTGTATGAGAATCTTTATTTGCTTTATAAAAAAAGACATTATGTTTGATTTTCTTTGATATTTCGATGTTTATTTACACTATTGTTATTACTTACAATATTCGGACTATTGACCCCATCTTTATTGTTATATTCACAACATGTCGGCATTTTTTGCGCTAAGGGCTACGGTACAAAAATATTTGATATGATTTGATATGATATGATTTGTGAAAAGGAGTATTTCATGAGTTGATGGAGACATTAGGTTTATAAGTCCCAAACATTTACATGGCTCAGTGTATAAGGTATTTAGTTGGAAAGTGCTACTGAGTCAAATCATCCTGAGGTTGTGGGTTCTATCCCAACAACAAGTAAGACTAACAAAGAATACTTACTATAACTTAACACTTGTAGCCGGTCATGGGTAACAGAATTGGACCAGTCTACCCTTGTGGTTCAAATAAAAGGTTCAGTGTGAGATTCTATGTAGGCTCCTGAGTTCGACACGAAATACCTGAAAAAGGCTGAAGGACATATCGGCCGAAACGTTTGGAGTATAACAATGAAGATGAGGTCAATAGTCCGAATCAATTATTAAGCTTCTTCTCAGAAATTAAGACAAATAATTTAGATTCGTGTCAGAATAATGAAAAGGTTGTTTAAATAAACAGATCTATTTGGTTTCTGTTTATCAAATTGTGTTTTCGCGGTATCAGGTTATTATTTGATCCGTGACAAAATCAGAGAGGGGAAATTGTATGACATTTATTTATAGTGGAAATAACATTTTTAAAAGTCGAATAATACTACAATTATATTTTGACTGGATGTTGTAATAGAAATAGTTTCTGTTCATTTTGGAAATTTCGTCGGAATGTGTCAGTGCACCGAAAATAACATTTTTGTCAGATTAATTAAAATATCTAGAATTAATAAAAAGCTGTCTCAAATCCCTGAGAACAGACACCTTGGTTATAGGAATTAGAAATTCATGTTACCAGAGTGGATATATTTGAATGAACAACATTGACAAGGGAAATTATGCGGGCGTATCAATCAATAAGATTTAGAGGGATGAGTCTGGATGTTTTGGGTTACTCGTTTGAAAAGGTAAGATGTATTTTCAAATGTTGCGTTCTCGTGGGTACAATTGTTTTGTAAAGCTTCCTTAAAGAAAATCCTATTTTATTTAGAGACCCACAGAATGCATGTACTGAATGTGTAAAGCCTACTTGAAGAAGATCTTGTTTGATTAGAGACCTACAGAATGTGTATACTATAGAATTTATTTTAATGACTTGCTTCTCCAGAATCACGATTTTCCGTCTTAGCGTTTTGCAACCAAAGGAAGATTCACAAAACCAGATAAAAGTCTTGTGTATTGGATTTACTCAACAGAGTTTCTTCTTATCAGTTTCTTGGTGGACTTGTTGAATTTTACGCTTGATTCGATTGCACCTCGAGACGAGTCGTATTTAACTGGAGGGTGGCTGATCTAAGAATTACCGACTTCCTATACGATAGAATCTAAAATAATACAATGTAGACAGAAGAATTGACCGGTCGGAAAAGCAAGTGCTTTTATACAAAACGATTAGACGGAAAACTGAAAAGATATATCAACATGAGCATTGTATTCGGCAGAATTTTTTTAAATATGCTAAATGCATTTTGTGCATTTTTTTGTTTTGAAGCATACAGTTATGAAATTTTGAAACGTACACACAGTCATGAAATTAAGGATAAAATTTTATCGAACTGTTTAGTAACTACAGATGTAAGGATTTTGGAAACAAAAAAAAAAAAAAGAAAAGAAAAGAACGTTTTAAAATAAACCAAAAAATACTCTTTTGAATAAAGGTTGTTAAATAAAAAAAATCAGACACTCTCAAATCCCTTTAATATCACTGTGGCTTATGCGGACACACACACACACACACACACACACACACACACACACACACACACACACACACACACACACACACACACACCGAATGAATTGATTGTCTTCTATATTTTATGCTCATAATTGTGTCTCAATACAAAACAATGATAAAAGTTCGTTTATCTTGTTAGCACCTTTTTTGCTACACCAGGAAGAAATCATAATTATTTATAACAAATGTTTTCAAATCGATTCTTAACTTCGATTTTGAATGCCAGTCATTTTCTTTGACGATAAACAGAAATGCGAATCAAGATCATCATCAAACATTTTCTCTTTTTATTGATTTTATGGATCTTATTTAACAACTTTCTTCTCACTCCAAAGACAATTTTGCTTTATGGGGATTCCCTGCATGTACTTCATCACTATGGACAAAAATCGCCCTTGTGTCCTCGACCATTGAGGTTTGTATCGTTTTATTTCTTTATGCTGCATCTACTTCAAATACAAAGACACGGCTGAAGGAAATAGGCAGAAAGCATATTCCCAACTCAAAGATGTTTTCTCATTTATCAAGCTTAACTAAGTTTAGAACAAGGTTAAAAGTATGGTGCACTCAGTAAGAACTCAACTCACTAACAATGGCCTGGTAGTTCTCTAAATATCAACCCTACACAAGATACTCAACATCGAAGGAATGTTGTTAGTTGCTGATTGTTGCTAACTTGCTCAATAGTTGAGTTTAGTGTGTAGAATCTTTTCATGTTCGATTTTGTTTCAAAACAATTTTAAAAACAGTTTCATATTCCTCACGCTCATAAAACATTTTTGGATGAGCAGCAATCACGCTTAATGTGATTATTGAGTAAGACTCATATAAGATTTATGAAAGACGCGACCCTTAGTTAAAAAAAGAAAAAGAAAAAAAACTGATTCGAATAAAGACATTTGTGCAATTTTTACTTTTAAAATTTCATTTCCCACACTTTTTCGTTATCTAAGAATTCCTAATTTTTCTTTTCAAAAAACTTCCTCAAATTCGTAAATCCCTTTTCCGCATCTTGCATGACACTAAGGAAATCCTGTTTCTATGGATGTCAAGTTTCTATCTATACGACATCAAGTTGATATTACGACAAAATGAAAACCTGATTGCTAAAAGCAAAATCTCTCTCTCTCTCTCTCTCTCTCTCTCTCTCTAAATTATGTGACTGACAAAAAATTAGCCTGATCCAAACTTTAACTACTGCATTTAATCTTTAATATACATAATATACAAACCAATAACATAAAAAAGAATATAAAAATGTTTCCCAAGAGCTAAAAATATTCACACATCGTTCCATGAACAAGCGGTGTGTAGAAGGAGTACAAAAATGGAGAAAGGCTTACTTGAAAGTAAAATAAGCACGTGACTTTAACGTTCCCAGACAGGATCCAAGTAAACGTTTTTCCTGTTCAAAGGAGAGAGGTCTAGAAATTTTTTTGTTTTTTTTTTGTTTTGGACTGTCATGTGACACTCTACATAGCTCTCAACGGACATGTCGATTCTCTCGGGAAATAATTATTTATTTCTCCCTCAAATACTTTTACACAATTTTTCCCTTTATTAAATCCGATAAAGATTTGTTCAGTCGGGTTTTCTTGGTTACAGCTTTCAATGAAATGAGAATCAATGTTACGATGAAAGATTAGTGAGAGTACTAGATTAATCTGCTCTATACTAAATATTTCATCAATTTTGATAGGAAAAGTATAGCAAATATTTTGACAGCATAAAAAATAATGTGTAGCTCCAATCTCTTAAGAGAATTTATATTACCAGATCAAAACTGCCTTATTCCATTTTTGAGTATTTCATGATCCAGTCAACTATGTTACTTTCTGTCCAACGGAGTGGCTGGATAATTGGCCTTCTGCATCTGTTTCGTAAACAACAATGTTACAACCAGAATTAAACAAAACAAAAAATTTGTTTTTATCTCAATTAATTTGTGTTTAAAAATAACACAAAACAAGTTATTAGCAGAGGTAGAAAAATAATTTTCCTACAAACAAAACTTTCTTTAATATTTTCGCTTTGGTTTCTCAATGAAGAGCTTTTTTGATTTTTTAATGATTAACAAAATGTTTACAAGTCCTCTTAATTTTTTTACTTGTTATTTTCCCAAGTTCGAATTTTCTGTGACAAAGAATAATAACTAATCGTATGTTGCTCCTAATTAAAGAAATGTTATAACCAATAAACACCATTCAGTTGGTCACGTTTGATCTTTGGTCAATTTGATCATTTGGTCGCTTTCATAACCATGGGGATAAGACTTCAAGTTAAACATATATTCTTAATACTTTATAAATGTCAGATGAATATAAGTTACACTGATAGATATCATTTTATTAAGAAGATAGATTACTAAGCTTTCTTTAGTCTGGCACAAGGTCTCTTCATCAGAGCAATAATAATTGTGTTGCTTCAAATCTCCAAGTGAAGAGTTTCTGCTTGCCTTGAAAATATATAACTACTGCAACCAACAATGACATATTCTTTCTATCTCTCTCTCTCTCTCATATATATGGTCTGATGATCGTAAAAGCGAGAAACTGAGAGTCGCTAAGTGCTGTTGACTGTGTCTATGCTATCCTAACTTTATATATATATATATATATATATATATATATATAAATAGCATCGTCCTTGAATAAGTGCACTCTGATAATTTATTGAAAAAATGTTAATTTTCTTCTAAACCAAAAATACAGGGATTTCATCATTTATTGTGCTACATTGAAGACAGAAGCACATACTCCGAATGACGAATATGAGAATTTCGTCAATGCCCCCTTAGAAGCGACAACGGAATTCATACCAACTAAACAAAGCACTAAACCTAGAGTCCCATGGGAGATATTAGCGGTTGGGGAAGTTCGTGCAGACGTGAAAACTGCCTCCAAATACAACAGGAAGAACCCAACCAATACTAACACAAACCTAAAAGAACAAGCAGAATACAGACAAAATCAGATTGATAAGATCAGAAACTCGGTTGAAGATAGACAATCTAGGATAGCATGGCAAACGGTAAACCAAGTCAGCAGAAGGAAGAGTACTGCGAAAGCTTAACTGAAAGCTACCAGCCAAGAAGAACAAATACACCTGTGGAAACTGCATTTCGAGAATTTACTCGGAGACCCTCCGAAAATTACACATGAACCGGTCAAAAGAATTATAAGTAAGCAATTAGACATCAAATTGGAACCGTTTACACTAGAAGAACTCGACTCGGTACTAAGAAAAATTTAAAAAAAGAAAAGCAGCAGGGATCGATGAAATTGTCTGGTCTTCCAGGCCAGACAATTCGACGACATATTGCTCCGACACTGTAATGCCATATATAATCAAAACCCGATAGACAGATTGACGAAGGGATGCATACTCCCTTTCCTTAAAAAGGGCGACTTCGGATTAGCCAAGAACTACCGAGCTATAACCCTTACATCTATAGCGGCCAAGATATACAATGCTCTACTACGCAACCGCATAGAACCCAAAATTGAAAACATACTTAGGAAGAACCAAAATGGCTTCCAGAGGTTTAGATCCTCGACGTCATAAATTTTGACTATCCGACGAATTCTTGAAGGTCTACATGCAAAAATTCTACTCACCTACGGACTACCAAGAGAAACTGTTACAGCCATAATGATACTATATAGAAACACAAAAATAAAAGTCCGTTCCCCTGATGGAGACACAGACTTCTTCGAAATTGTAGCAGGTGTACTGCAAAGAGACACATAAGGCCCATACCTTATTATTATCTGTCTAGACTACGTGCTTAAAACATCGATTGGAAAGAAGGAAAGCAGAAGGTACCCTTTAATCAAAGAGGCGACACCTCCACACTAAACGGTAGCTCTCTGAAACTTGTAGACAAGTTCACCTACCTAGGAAGCAGTGTCTCATCAACCGAGACAGACATTAACACGCGAATAGCAAAGGCATGGACAGCTATCGATAGCCTATCGGTCATATGGAAGTCAGGTCTGACAGGTAAAATAAAAAACGCAGTTTCTTCCAAGCGGCGGTCGTGTCGATACTGCTATATGGATGCACTACATGGACGCTAACCAAACGAATGGAGAAAAAGCTGGACGGCAACTGCACAAGAATGCTGCTAGCAATATTGAACAAGTCGTGGAGGCAGCACCCCACAAAGCAGCAGCTGTACGGTCACTTACCTCCCATCACGAAAACTATCAAAATTAGACGAACCAGACATGTGGGACACTGCTGAACCAGTAGGGAGGATCTCATAAATGATGTACTCCCGTGGACCCCTTCACATGGACGAGCAAAGGCAGGACGACCAGCTAGAACCTACATACAGCAGCTCTGTGCCGATACGGGATGTAGCCCTGAAGACCTGCCGGAAGCAATGGACGATGGGGAGGGGTGGTGAGAGAGGGTCAGGGATATCCGAGCTGGTGCCGCGACGTGATGATGATGATGATGATGATACATTTAAAAAGGATATTTATCCTCATCATCAACAAAGTGTACTGATAGCACTGATTCCTTTAACTCTAACTCATTATCCGTCCCTATTGGCCATTGTTTTTACTAAGTCCTTCTAAACGGACACTTGACTCTTGATATTCATCATCATCAAGTCGCGCTGACAGCATGGATTTCCCTGACTCTCTTTCTCCACCCGTCCCTATTATCTAACGCTACCGGCACTTCTTTCAAATTATATCCTGTGTCCGTACAGAGCTGATTTAAATAAGTTCTTGCTTGTCGGTCAATACTTGCACGTCGGTTGGGGTTCATAGAAGAGCACCACTTATGAGTTCTCCCTTTCTTCTCCAGCAATGTCCTTGTTTGTCTTACTCGGATGGTTTTTTAGATGAGAAGTAAATGGCTGTACAGCTGTTGTTTTTTAGAGGGCGTTGCTTCCAGGATTTTTTCAAAATAGCTCGTAGTATTATTGTGTAGTTCCCATCAAGCTTTTTCTCGATGCATTTTGTTAGCGTCCATGTGGTGGATCCATACAGTAGTATGGACACAGCCACCGCCTGGAAAAACCGTTGTATTTCATCGGTTAGATCAGATTTCCATATGATTAATAACTACGCGATAGCAGTCCACGTCTTCGCTAAGCGTATATCAACATCACTTTCAGTAGATGAAATATTGCTACAGAGATATGTGAATTTGTCTACTAAATTTAGAGGGCTACCACTTAGAGTGAAGATGGCTTCTTCTCGTTTAAAACACACGAACTCTGATTCATTTGCGGTCACGTGGAGGCCATTGCCTCCTGCTGTTTGCTCTAGACTTTGCAACAGGGACTTGGCTTGGGCAGATATATTTGCAAGAAGCGCTATATCATCTACATAGTCTCCGTTTGTTATAGTTGATATAAAGACATTTTTTCTTAAGATCTATCGACGTTCGAAGTATGTAGTCAAGGCAGATTATAAACAAATATGGTGCCTATGTATCTCCTTGCAAAACCCCAGCAACAATATCGAAGAATTCTGTGTCTTCATCAGGTGAGCGAACCCTAACATACGTATTTCGATAAAGCATCATTATAACGGTAACTGTTTCTTTGAGAAGCCAATATTATAGAAGTATTTGCTCCATCTTTCCTTTGTGTATGGAATCAAATGCCACGGAAAAATTTAGAAACAATTGTGTTGCCTCGAAATTTTTTGCGCGAACTCCTTCGATGATTCAGAATCTGAGGTCGTGGATCGATTTATTCGTGATACGGTTGAAAAGCAGAGCATTATAAACCTTAGCAGCTATAGAAGTAAGAGTTATATCCCTTTAGATCTTGGTGATTCCGAGATACTTTTCTTTGAGAAGGAGATGGTGTAGCCTTTTGTCTATCTTTCTATGGTATTTTACTTGTATTCAGCGTTGCAAATCGAAGTAAGTCATCAAATTTACTTGTCTTCCATACTTCTGAGGGTATTTCGTCGAAGGCTGCAGCTTTTTTGCTTTTAATTTTTGTCTGTATTATGTTAAGTTTTTCAACTGTAAATTGTCCCAGTTGGAAATATTTACAGGTCCAAAAAATTATTTGACCCTTTAAAATCCTTTCTAAAAGAAAATAAATTCAGAACTAAGAAATAAAAACTAAAATTCTACCTACAAAATAAAAAATGTTTATGACTAGGGAAAAAATGTCTAACTTGATTAGATGAATTTTTTTTCGTTCGTTCTAATAAAAATAAATTAGTGCTGCTGTCACTCGTGTCCTCCGTCCATTTCACTAATTCTATTTGAATCCTAATCAGATTGGATCAAAAAGAGTCGATTGATATATTAATGGTAAAGCTAGAAGCACCGCCCTCTGAAGCTGGACATAGTGGTCACGTAAGCAGGCAACGAGTGTGACGATGATGAACAGTTTTAAATCTCTTGGGCGAATGTGTCCCTTCTGTTTATTTATTTATTGCTGATACAATGAAAATCAATCGAGATGAATTATTGATGAATGACTATATGGCAGCAAAGTTAACGTTCAACACGTCATCGAAAAGAACAATGAGATAAAAAAAAAAGGATCTTCTGAAATCTTGTGAGTTATCAAGCAGAAAAAAGAAAATGAGGCGATGACCTGTTAATTTTTTCTAATGTTATTGAATTTTTTCTTTTTCTTTTTCTTTTTTCAAACAAAAAAAAATTGCTTTCAAGAAATGAAAGAGGAAAAAATATTCATGCAGGAGAAATGCAATAATTAACCGATATATTTAGTTTTCCTACATGCAAGGTTTTAAATTTTTTTATATTTAAAAATGAAAGGTTTATTAAATGCTTAGAGAAAATTAAATAATTTTCAAAAAAACAAAATATCTGCGTAATAAATTAGGGAAAATTAGTTGTTGGTCTCATATGTTTAGTGACCTTGTGCCAGACGAGATCAAGCTGCATAAATAGCAATTACTGACCATGTTAAACAAGATTAAGTTGTATGAATACTTATGTTGTATATTAGATTTCCTTAGTGTAGAATCACATGTAAATATTATGATCTGATTAAATCAATTTTGAAACAATTGCCCAATTACAAAGTCTATACCAAGTATAAGCCTAGTATCCATGCAACTAACATCTTTGACTGGAGCCTGGTATATTTTTGGCAAAATTTTTACAAATCGACAATTATTGAGAGAAGTTTTAACAAAGGACTTGCAAATGACATCCAATAATTAGCTAATTAGCAACTAATGACTGTGATGAAGAATCACTAATATTTTTTTTTAATTCTTTACTTAAAAGTTGATAAAAACAAAAAAGACTTAATTTTGATCCAGGACATAATTGGCCAAAATGTGCATATTTTTCAATAAAGTAGCATGTCAAGCATTTAATTGCTTACAACACTTAGAAACTATTATTCCCCAAAATATTAAAAATATCAATTTTTTTATATAGCGAAAAGATTTTTCTTGAGAGGACGAAATATTTAATGATGTCGCTCTTTATTGTTAAGAATATGGAAATATTTTGAAAGAAACAGATCGTAGTGATTTTAAAATCTTGGAGTTAAACACACTTCATAAATTGAAATACTATATAAATTTTTTAAAAAACTATATAAATGATTAAACAAATATCTTGATGTTAGTTTCCGAAAATGCACCATTTTTTAATACGAAAAGAGAGAATGAAATTATATTATCAAATATATTTTCAAGAATTATTGCTTGGTTTGGAAAGTGTTAAGATAATTAAATAACTAACATTAAATGTTTTGAAGTTGTTTTAAATTTTTAGTCTGGTATCTTTTATATTCTGAAAAATAAAGGCAAATAATGTGTAAAATGTAAAACAATGAAGATGATAAAAAAAAACGTGGAATAAAACGTTTAAATATAAAAAATTTTGTTTATCTAAGTTTTATAATTCATTATTTTTTCTAACAGAATTTTTATGAAAGTTGAAATCCCTTTCTGATTGATTTATATCGGTAGATTTCTCAGCTTTTTTTATTGATAAGAAATAATGATGGATTCCTTGTAATAAGTATAGTTGTTAATTAGAAAGTTATTGGATATCACTAACAACTGCCCTGATAAATATTGTCTCAATGATTGTAAGTTATTAGCAATTTAGGTTACTATCTGTCAGCCTCCATTTTCATGGTTGCTAGGCCTTTACTTTGTATGGCCACCAACAATAACCCATAATAAATTCAAAAGCATTTATTTTTCTTGATCATGTGAATAATTTATATGAAGTAGAAAGGACTAATAAGAAAGCGGTCGGATTATTTAGGAATCATGTGTTGTTTATTAATTTAAAACAATTGCGTCTCTAATAAATTAACAATTAAATGTTTTAAAATATAAAAATCCCGTGCTACTCACGAATGTCGTTCAGTTTTCAAGCTGAAGTGGGGAGAGAGATTTATAAAGCTATCGAAAATACTATTCGAATAAGGCTCGTTACCACATTTCTAAGTCACGAGGTAAATGTCAACTCAAAACAGAAAAAAAAAAAAACCTTTCATTCGGTGATCAATTTTTCGATTAGGATATTCTGAAGTGATCTATTTTTATTGTCAGAGCTTTTCCTCTTTCCATTGAATATTGATTTATCTTTTATCTTGTTATCAATCTCAAATCAAATGGGGAAGAACCCAACTTACTCCTCCAGAAATGGGTTAAATAGTACCACTGTTGCTATACTACGGGGACGCCTTTGGCATTAGATAACCCACGAAAGTTGATATGCCATGAAACAAAGGAATAGAATCAAACAAATCAACAATGAGCAATCTGCTCAACTTAATAACTTTATACCATATACAGTATCCCATATTCTTATACAGATATACCATATACGGTATCCCATATACTTATACTGATATACCATATACGGTATCGCCCATAAATAAGTACACCAACGCAATATTAATTTAAAACGTTAATTTTCGTTGAAATCAAAAATACCAGAATTTTTTTTCGAGCGGAACATTGTACAATAAAAACGGATATTATTTGGTGTTATTTATTACCAGACTCAAGAGCTTTGATACTGTAATCAAAAATAAAAGTACAAAGATATATATGACAGTCGAATTTATTTTTGAACTGCTACATATTTTTTCTTGCTTTTCATTTACAAATAAACATAGAAAAAGTTTAATGACGTTAAATTAAACTTTAAAGAGAAAAGCAAAATCTTTTTTTTTAATTATCTTTTAAAAAACGACTGTTCCAAGCAACCACGACATTTACTTTAGATAAGATGAAGTCTTTTCGATTATAAATGATAAGAGACAAACAGCACAACATAAAGTAGTCTCCTTTTCAAATATTTATTCATTTAGATCTAAGGTTAAGGTTTCCCGCCAACAAAAAATTGTTTCATTTATTTATGGAGATTTCAGAACAAAAATAAGAGAACAATAATCGATGTTATGACAATCCAACTTTTATTCGTTTCTTTTAATTGAGTCTTAACATGAAATGACATAAGCGACCAGCAACCAGAATTAAAATCTCTTTTATTGATATAAAGCTTGTTCTAGAACAATAGACACCATACAAAAGGTGTTTATCTTTAAACGAGATGAATCAGTCGAATTACTAATCCAACAAGAGATACTTCATGTTGAATTGTTAATATTAAAGAAGCTATTAAAGGATGAGATTCTAAAATGTTTTATTATAAGCGTTGATGGGTAATCAAATATCTTTAAAGATTTTACAAGACTTCAAATTTGAAGAAAAAAAGCAAGTTATACATGAAGTGACCGTTACACACTCTTGTATTTTGGATG
Organism: Sepioteuthis lessoniana; assembly: GCA_963585895.1. Lineage (NCBI taxonomy): Eukaryota > Metazoa > Mollusca > Cephalopoda > Myopsida > Loliginidae > Sepioteuthis > Sepioteuthis lessoniana. Next base: position 120,360,601 of record OY757914.1, on the reverse strand, counting down.
TGGGTATCCTAGTCTGAAATATATTAATGAAGGAACAAAATTAAATAAGAATCGGATTGTTGCCTTTTTAAGCAAGAAAAAAAAAACATAACTCGAACCGCCAACGGAATTTGAACTGTGTTCGCTGACACCATTTTCTGTTTCTCAACTAACTGCAGCAAATGGAACATTCTTTCATAACTGCTTATCGTCTCTTTTCGTTACTATTATAGATTTTATATTTAATTAATCATTGGTTATATGTATCTACCCAACCTCTCCCTCACGAGCAGGATGTGACACTAGGTCAATTTTCAAGCGATGTACAGGTGGTTTTAATACATAAATTTCCTACTCCTAGACTGGTTGTTTAACCAAGGCTAAAGAACCCCATCTACTCTACTATTTTCTAAGGCTGGAGAGAGAACAGCTGAACATTCATGCCTTTCCCAAAGGCATTATTTGCGCAGAGTGAAACGCAAAAACTCGAATCCCCGTTTCTCTTTATCACGATAATCATTTCATAAATCGTTTCACAAATCGTGCCTTTATGTTGTTACTTGTAAGAGATACATTTTTTCTTCTGTTAATTTTGATAACGACGCTTAATTCAACGTTGTGTAAAGTTGCATAATTCTCAGCTTAAATTTGCTCCATCCCGGAGTCTTGAGCAATACCAATATACTAAGATGTGAGTTTCCTTTAAAATGGACAATTCAAAGCCACTTAAGTGCATACTTAGAGTACAACTCATAAATACTTGACTGCTAGTTTTAGTTATTTTGAAAAATCTTTGATTCCTGCAATTCTCAAAGACTGCAACTGAGCTAATTTAAGACCTCCATCATTTCCTGTTATAATTCTGTAATTGGAATCTTACAACCAACAGCCATCGAGCACGCTCTTAAAGAGGAATGCTGAGACAGCCGAATGTACAGTGTTTGGTTGTTTAGAATTGTTTATGATTTTATAAACAGGAAGTCAAAAATGCTTATATTGAATACTGCAGATTTTGAATTCAAAGGTTAACTTTTGGTTTCAGTTTTACAGACAAAATATATGATATATAGGGACAAAATTGCGGTGCATGATGAACCGCGAATCCAACTTTTCACCATCAAATGAAGATGATTTCAGTAGCAATAAAAAAAAAGAAAAAGAATTTTTTCGAAAAGTCCACAGCGAGGCTAAGAATACGCTGACTGTGTTCTCTGCAGAGATGAGACCCCCCACCACCACCACTCAAAAAGGCATCTTTAGTACGAATACCAAACGTTTTCTGATGATGAGGTTCCAGTTCTGGAGATCTGATGAATACTTTTTCATTATCATTGCTACCATATAAACTATTGCCCATAAATAAGAACACCCGAACAATTTTTATAAATAAAAAAGTAAAAATTCCAGGGATTTTTTTCCCTGTGGAAATTCTACAATGAAAACGGATATCATGTCGTACTTATTGTCAAACCTTACTGCAATGAAACTCAGTAACAAAAATAAAAGGATAAATATTGATATATCTACTTTTGAACTGCGACACATTCATAATTTTTTTATCATTTTTCAATGCGTTTGTCTGATAATAAATGGTAACTAATATCCGTTGTGACTTTAGAAAGTTCCACTTGAAATAATAAAATCCTGATACCATCATCTTTATAACCATTTAGAGGGGCTGTATTTATCTATATAAATTCTCGTACGATTGTTCTCAAATCATTTAGTAAATCCATATTTCATGAATATCTGGGGTTTTTTTGCCCAGTCAGCTGGGGTTGTAGAATACACCGACTACTTCTCTGTAGAGGGGTAAGACCCAACCCCCAAAGAGTGTCCTGAATATGATACTAAACAATCTGATGGTGAGGTTTCAATGATGCTGGGGCTTTGGGGAATGTGGAGCACCCTTTCATTGCCATTGCTCACAGGTCCACTCTGACCCGGAATGGTAGCACTTGACAGGGTCCTATCTATGGGTCAAGAAGAACTAAACTGCATACTTATGCTAAACTGAATTGTTTGAAATAAAACTATTTGACTAAACTGAATAGCTTGAAATAGAAATGTTTTTGACCATTAAACTGTACTTATATTTAAACTGCGTACAAGTGCTAAACTGAGTTGTTTGAAATGGAATTGTTTTTGACATTGAAACTTTATTTACGCTAAACTGAATTGTTTAATATAGAACTGTTTTGACATTTAACTGTGTGTAAACAAAATTTATACTTACAGTAAACTGAATTGGTTGAATTAGAACTGTTTGAATAAACTGAATAACTTGAAACAGAAATGTTTTTGACTATTAAACCGTACTCATGCTAAATTGAATTGTTTGAAATAGAACTGATTATTAATATAAAGATGGATTTGGCATTAAATATCCTACAAAGTTCATAAAACCCAACCAATCAACCAAATATCTGATTTTATTCGTTTCCATGAAAATCAGACGTAATAAACTGACTGACAAATGTAAAATGATGGTAAATATAATTGGGTCAAAGATGAAGTTGTTAGGAATTGTAAAAATATTGTCTCTCACAATAAAGTAACAATGATTTTGATGGATTCTAGTCAAACATGAAGCAAAAACCTATTAGAAGAAAATTCCTCATTTAAATGATAAAATGAGAACTTTTCTCACGACGAACAATCACAAAATAAATCACAACTTTTGAAGCAGACCGTCTCGTTTTGTAAGTTGCCATATTGCTTGAACTGACTCAATAACAGACTCTATTCTACAGTCAACTGGCATTATTGGACTTGTTTATTAACAATTTATGTGTTTGCCACACTAGATTTGTCTTCCCTGTTTACAAAAGGTCATTTGGCATTTGAGAATTTTTATGTTCTTTTGTACACGTTTATATCAATCACAGTTGCTACTAGTTATGAAATATAATTTTATGACATATCGACTCTTCTTTTGGGATCATAAACCACCAAACAAACTTTATATTTGGATCTTTACCAAGAAATCAAATATCAAAGGATCAATCATAAAGTAGCCATGAAAGACAAACAGACATCATACCCAAATGGAAATTATCTCTTCAAGTTTTTGTTTGTTTTGGGTTTTTTCTTTTTAAAAAATGTATCAAAAGAAAAAACATATTTAAAAAAACAAAAAACAACAACAGAAGAATGAATGGTAAGGGTTTTTACTAGAGTAAGCACTCAAGATTAATGGGCACTTTTAGAAGGTTATATATATATATATATATATAGCATAAAATCAGCAGCCCTTAGACATTGTTGAATAAACTTGAAATAAAAAAAATCAGATGCGCAATCAAGAATTTCATGGACTTCTCGAAAAATATCAAAAACCAAAAGCGTATTTATTTTACTGTGAAGAGAGATTGTGATAAAGTCAGTGTAGACATTTTGTCTTTATAGGTCGGACATAAATAATGAGTGAATTTGAAAGGGCTAATGTAAACAACAATCTTTTAAAAATTTGCTTTAAAAGCCAAGCGAGCAAAAATCAAATGTCATCGTCTGTCGCAAAGAAAATACAGCCTAAATTCAGAATTTTCTCGTGAAAAGGGCGGGAAATAAAGACGCCAATTTTGCGTTTATTCAAAAACCGTTTTCACACAACAATCTCAATATTTCTCCAAATGAATGTTTACTATTTAAAAAATATTCTATTATTTAGAGACAGGACGGATTCGATAGCGAAGAAAAATAGATAAAAACTTTCGACAACAAGCCAATGAATAAATAAATAAATCTTCTCGTAAATATCCACAAAATATGAGAAACTTCTCTCCAATAAGAACAAAACGAACTATAAAGAGGTGTAAAGAGCAAGGGTGAGTCTGCTTTTTTAAGAACGCAAACTAGGAGACGCAGAAATGTCTTCGTATAATGTTGACATGGTTAAAGCAGACTTGCATATTGTTGGTCTATTTTGTAATATGTCGATCATAGGTTCACCTTCTCTCCTACCCAATAATTACCATAAAAAAGATAATTGTTTTATGTATTTATTCAACACTCCACAACTAGAACGATTTTACAAAAGGTCAATTTTTAATGGAATAGTGTGGGTTTGAAGTGAGAATTTTCCTTCTCCTTGACTGGTTGTCCAACTGAGGCTAAAGAGCAAAAATAAAAAGACTTCTGTAGAATTTGCAACATTTACTAGCAGATTTGCTTTGAAGAAATTCAATTTTCATCGAGAAATTTTATAAACTTTAGATTCAAACTCTCCCAATCCTTATATTAGAAATCAATATGGCCGTGTCGTGAGCCTTTTAATTCATAGGTTAATGGCTAAAATATCTCCTCGGACTTACATACGAAGCTGGGGTATTTAGGAAGCGAGTGTTTATCAAAGCGCCGAAGACTAATTATTTACTAAGCTTTGCTTAATTGTGGAACAAGGCCAGAAGTATGGATACCATGTGAGAACTGAACTTACTAATAATGGTCTTTTAATCTAACTTGCTAACTATTACACCACGTAAAGTGTCCAAAACACTTTATACCATCAAGTACTTGTACATAGTCTTATTCCTAAATATACACACCTTTCGACTGGGGTTGTACACGTCGACTACGCCTCTACAGAAAGCTAAGTCTCCTTCAACGAGGACATGGGCTAGACGATGGTGTCAGATAGGCTTGATTCGATTAATCGACTGATCATGTCAAGTCCTATCACCTAGGATTGTCCTAACCGTATTCTTCGTATTGCTATTGTAGCTAACACCCACCCCAACTCCTTTTCATCTTAAAGGTGCAAGAAGGCAGTGACTGAAGGTCAATCACATTGATAGAAACAAGACTTTGACCACTGTTTAACTAGCAGAGGCTTAATATCCACCCCCTGACACGATATACAGCACGATGTATCTCCGTCTCAACCCAAGCGAATAGGTATCCTCCCTTGATAAATTCGCAACAAAAGTTGGATTCCATGGGGAGTAGTGGAACATACCAACTGCAAAAAAATAAAAAGAACACATATGGCAAATAAAAACAAAACGAAATCTCTCTGAATCCTTTTCAGACAAGGAAAAACAGAATTCCCGGGATTTATTGTAATTAAATCACTGGAAGAAACTCCTTTGGCCAATCTATCATCTTTCCTGATTGAAAAATGGGGGGGTCTCCAGCGGAGTGAACTCGTCAACTGTGAAAAAAATTTAAAAGCAGCAATCTACAAATAAATATCATAAAACATACTGAAAATTAAACGGAAAACTTTCCCTAATCTGAAGTGCAAAATCTACCCACATGAAAGATTGAACTCCACAAAGAGAATTAAAAGAAACGAGAAGATTGGCTCAACGAAACCCAAACTACCAAGAAAAATATCCGGCGTTTTCAAGATCTTGTGATATATAAGACGGAGAGAGAGAGAGAGAGAGAGAGAGAGAGAGAGAGAGAGAGAGAGAGAGAGATCAAATATAAAAGAAACATAACATTTTTTGAAGGTAGGTATACTGCAGTCCTACATGAAAGTGAACACTTATGTCACAGTAGCAGAGAGGACAAACCCAATCAGCAACAACAATCAAACAACAACAGAGATCTCATCAAGAAACTAATCCAATTAAAACCAAATGAATGGCCAAAATTTCAGAAGCCGCTAAAAAGCTTACTCTGCTAAAATCTATCAAACAGAATCATACTCTAATCTAAAAGAACTAACAACAAACACTTATACAACTCCAAAAATATTAACTACAGGTAACCCAAAAGCTTCAGCCAAAATAAATACCCCAAGAGAAATATCACCAAGATCACTGATCCATCCATCAATAACCAATATAAATCCAGGATCAAATACCAAAACAAAACACATCCTAATTACCCCAACACAAGTTGAACATTCCTATCAATCCTAAATAAGTTGGGCTCAATCTACAAGTCAACAAAAACGACTGAAAATATTAAACCCTTAACATCAAGACTAAAATCATAAGAATAATTATCAAACAAGACCAAATAAACAAAAACAATTCAACTCCCAGGGATTCAACTAAAAACCAAAATAGTTGAAAGTATCGATAATGAAACTGAAAACAGAATTGCAAATCTCAATCAATTAAGAATATACCGATGAAACAAAATCATCTAGAAAATCTGTGAAGCAAAATTTAGTAAAACTCGCGCTTTAACTATATATATATATATATATATATATATATATATATAAGATTTAGCATTAAACAACTCAACGAAAATTCACCATGATAGTAAATGTGAATTGAGGTTTTACGAGGGGAAACTGAAAGGTTATTGACTCCACTAAGAAGTGAATGACCTCTAGACATGTATATATGGGATTATGTTAGTCTCATAAAGTAATTGATGTATTTTAATGACTATAATTCAAATGAAATCCGAAATAAATATGACGTTTTGGTGAAAGTAGTAATATAGAATGTTTTGGGTTTAGTAACTGCAACTGACTGGTCAAATGGCCAACAGTTTTTAAGTGTATTTTATTCTTTAAAAATTCAATAAAAATCGAAATAACATTTCCTTCTTGGTTGGGACAAGAATTTTTTTGTATCTCCAAATACATGCCATAAAATATAATAAATACATGTTTAAGTGGGGGGGGTATATTATAATGGCCTCTTGGTAATTGTGTAAATTCATTATTGATATTTCTCCTTTACAATTATCTAAAATAATTCTTTTCCATTCATTGTAAACTCGCTTGTATTTTTATTTTCGTGGTGTAAAAAAAAAAAAAAAAAAAAAAAAAAAATGTCTATTTTGATGAGACAAACTGCACAGAATCCAATATTCGTCGGCCATCAAACCGATGTCAACAAATGTCAAATAACGAATAGTGATCATTGGGAAAGTATTTCTTCAAAATTGATAGTTAACAAGAATTCCAAATTCGAAGGGTGTTGATGCGAACACCAGAGTATAGCATATGTCTACATTGTGAAAAGTGTTACTCACATACAATATATATATATATATATATATATATATATATGAGCGTGTGTGTATGTGTGTACACATGCACTTAAATGTACTTGTCTGTTTGCTTACATTCTGCAAACGTAAGAATTTAATTAGATCTCATATAGAACTATTTTGTCATTCCTTACTTCACTATTTCTCCTTGTGCCTTAAAATAATTTCATATCAGGTGTAATTAAATTACTGTATTTTCTAGAACAGAATATTTACATCGACTTAACAGCTTCAAAAGATGGAATTTTTTGGTATATTTTAGCTAAATTGTTTGCTTTTTCTGTTTGGAAGTAATCAATTAGATATTTTTGATTTTAATCTTTTTTAAATATATATTTACACAAAAAAGTTGTCCAATATCTATGTCAACTAAGAATTCGACTCAGACGACGATAATATTTTTGTGACTAAGACAACAGGTTGGATTCAAGATTTTCGATGTTAAACACGTCGAGAATTTTCAAAGGAAGTCATTGAATTTTTGACATTCAAGAATTATCACAACGATACTTTTATGTCTAATCACGTGATTGGCAAATGTTCAACAACGTTAAACAATGGACATAAGGCATTATTAATGATAAAAATTTTTGATAAGTATTATCTTTCATTTTCCCAATTCTAGTTACTTTATCGCAAAACAACAAATATGACGCCGACCAATTGGAAACAAGGGTAATGAGAGGCCTTATTGGTATTATTTGGACTTCTATTTTGCCATCAATCCTCTCGTTGTAAAATTGGTTAAGTAAATCGTACGTTGAAGTAGTGTTCTCCGAGGCAGAAGGAGACGTGAGCTAAATTTAGTTTCCGATCGGCACGGTTCCCTGTCGTAATAAGGACAGCCTGAGGAAGTTGCGAAAAAAAAAAGGGATGGCAACATGAATTGAGAAGATTAAGAATAATACAAGTCCAAATTATAAATAAGGATTGGTGGGATTTTAAACAAATGGACAAGTAGTTGGTATATTCCATCCTCGAAATATGATTGGCAGTTGGAGATACCAGAAGAAAATCTTGGGAATCGACCCACCGAAACAAAAGAAAAAAGTCACAGAGATAAAAAGACAATAATTCTTTAGAGTAATAATGGTTTCATTTTGTGGAAAGCCATGTAAAAATTACTTTTATTGAGAAACATGATTGAGACAAAAGGTTTATAATATCTCAATATTTTCGTTGCCCAAATTAAATTGCTGAAATTCTAAAAGAAAAAAAAAAGGTGACTCAGAAGAGACTTTGAAAAGTGAAATCTTGAAAGCACTTTATCTCAAACTTCAGATTATCAAAGAAAAGTTGACAAAATATTCTTAGACATTCGCTAAATAAAAAATAACTGAGACAGAACTGTATCACTTTCTCACAGGGTGAAGATATTTGGGCCTCTAAAAAATCCGATCAAACCAAAAATGTGATTATACAGGTGTTTATCATTAGAAATATCTTATAGAAGTAGTGTGTGTGTGGAGAAAAGAATAAAAACATTTATCAGACAAAAACATTTTGTAGATACGAGATTATCCTAAGAACTTAGACAACTTCCAACCAGTCACGGAAGTTAGAGTTCAATCCTAAGAAAAAATTAAAATTTCAAATGCTAATTTTCTTGGTAAGTAATCTTCTCTTTAATACTGACGCAACATAATCTTCCTACTCCTATCTCGGTTACTTAGCTCAGTGTTGTATTAAACTGAATATCATCAACAAGATTCTAAAAAGAAAAATATTGTGAACCATAAAGATACGAAAATGTTGCAACAACCTGTATAGTCTTATTTTTGTCATTAAAAAAGATTTATCCAACTCGAAGAGAGGGAAGGGGATCCAGGATATTTTGATTTTATTCAAAGCCAATCAAACTGGCATCGACAAAAATTTGAAGGCATCGAATAGTTTTTCTTATTCTTTTATTTTAATTATTCAATCGCTTTTTTTTTGTTTCTGTTCTTTGTGAAAAGTAAATTTAATTTTTCTGTGCTCAAACTGGAAAACTTAAACATTCAAACTAACGATCTGATTTTTTTCTTCTTTCATTCCTTTTTACTTTCATTTATTTTAGTTTCTTTTGTCGGATGTTTTCATTTTTAAAAAGCGGTTGGAGCAAAACTATTTATTGAATCTGCTGACTTGCGGTCAATTTATGTAGAACACACCGGTTCCTTCTATATCACCTAAGTTAAACAACAATGAGCCTGTTCACTATCTATATGGGTGACCACTTAAGAAACAGTACGACTGAAAGCAATCTAAGGCATGTGTGTATCATATCTAAATAAAACTTTTGTAAATAATAACAATGGAGTCTGCATATTATGAAAAGCAAGTCTTGTCACACGGGGAAAATGAAACAGCACAAATTTTGAACAATTCAACCAAAAAAAGCAATAAGAAAAAAGATATACAAAACTTCTAAGACAATAAAAAAAAGTTTACATAAGAAACAATTTTTTTTTTTTTGCAAAAATGATTTTTTTTATTTTAAAATAAATATCAGAAAACAGCTTACGTTTTTTTGGGGGGAGGGGGGCATCCGTCTTTGTTTTTTTTACTTTTTTTCACATATAAATATTCCCTTTTCGTATTTATTCCTTTCTTTGAATATTTATATTTTTTAACAACTTTTTTTTTTTTGTAAAAATCTCTTTTGAGTATCTTTTGCTGCTGTTCTTTATCTTAACAAAAAAAGATTCTAATGAAGAATTCTTCTTTTATTTGTGGTGGTCAGTCAGATCTTCTTAGTCTGAGGATTATCCCAGACTAAGCCAGATCCGGCGGTACTAGGACTGAACCAAAACATAGGAATGATGAAATTTACCAACCAATATGGCCCAAAGACGGATTTCACGTGATGTCTGAAGGAAGTCTGAAATGGTGTGATCCCCTTGACGTACTCGTAGGCCGTCTGTCCTCGCGCCAGTAACAAGAGCTGCCAAAACATGAAATAAGTACAAGCCAAATGGGTAGTAAAGAGTAGATAGAGAAGCAACATGATACAAAAGAGGCTGAATTCCAAATCCCCGAATATCAGGCTGAATAAGGCGTTTGGGGGTAAATAGCTGTACAGTGATGAACCGCGGACAGAATTCAGATAAAACAAGCTAAGTGTAGCTGCCTTGAAAGATCCAATCCATCCATACACACAAAACACAATGAAATAACGTTGATTATGAAGTCCAATACAACAACCAGTAAATAAACAATGGTGATCATGTCGCAAAATACATCGCTGACAGAATGGACAGTGACGTGAACGAGGTGGGGCATAATGGTCACACACTGTACAATACTTCCAGTTCGAACAGGTCCGAAATTGTCCGTTTGGATGGGTATAAGTATCACGGTTCGGAAAAGTTGTGTTTAATATATTGTTGTGTGAACCATTCCGTTGGGTGCTGGTACATAATTCCAGAGGGCTGCCCTGAAAAACTGACTTTTTGGCAGACACCAACATCAGGATGTAATTGGCCACTAAGTTTCCGAAAATAAACCATGTCCAGAGAGTGAGTGCTCGAAATGTGGTTGTTGAATGGGAATAGAGCAGAGGCAGGTAGAGGGCACTAGTCACAAGAAGAGCCGCACAAGACAAAAATAAAGTGTAGCACATGCCAACATAATTGACATAAGCCAAAGAGATACAGTTCTGTTGAAAGAGATAACGGACAAGAAATTTCATGGTGAGAAATTGATTTCCACTTTATAGTTATGTTTTGATAGAGACTTTTTTTTTTTTTTTTTTTGGCAGAGGTTTTCCTTTTTTTTTTTAAACTTCCCGTTTATAAGCAGCATCCATGTCTGCCCAGATCAAAAATGGAATACGTGTCGAAACGTGTCCGACGAATGCAGAAAATTAAACAATTTCTTTTTTAATCGACAAAATAAAAATTTTGAGGTTTCAATAAACAATGTTAAGAATTGAAAAATAGAAAAACTGATTTTATAAATAAAGTTCACATCAATACACGCTTTTCGAGAACAGTCTGGTTAATTTAAATCTCTGGAGAGAGTTATAAATATATTCTGAAGTTAGCAACTTTCAAAAGTTTAGGTACTTTGATCAACTTTAAAAGTAAAATAAGTTTTGTCAGTGTTTTTATGTCACAAATGTTTTTTTTTTTGGGGGGGGGAAACACACACACACACACACACACACTCACATTAATTTTTATCTTTGTTCAAGAAAACAATGTATATTGTTGGAATGTTAAAAAATAGAGTGTTTCATTAAATTTGAAAGATGAGGTAAAACTGTGGTGAAAATAATTTTTTAAAAAAGTAAATATCTTGCCAAAAGAGAATCTGTAAAAAAAAAAAATTACTTGAATAATGATATGATGGCAGGGAATTTTTGGGAAAAAAGTTTTCTTTGAGATAAACAGAGTGAGGTCTGCAGTTGGACAGAATCATACAAATTAACAGAGATTCATCCACAAAAGATATGTCGGTAGGGCTACATATCTGTGGGGGTGGGGTGATGAGTAAATGGATTGAAAGAGAGAAATGTAAGAATGTGGTGATGCATGCACACGCGCAACAGAAACAGCCATGTACGGTTGACTGTTGCACTGTGAAGAGGGTGAGCCTCACACTGACTTGCCGGGGTTTCTTATTTGCTAATCATCATCATCATCATCATCATCGTGGCGTCATAGGAAAAAAAAAAGAAAAAAGAGGGAGACAGAGATGAGAAGGATATAATCAACAGAAGAGATTCTCCCTGGTGATCTATGTTTATCTAACTTATTATATTTGGTTAAACGTGTTTTTTTCCCCAGCAACCATTTTGCTGTCACTGAAGAAATTAGAAACTTTGCAATTAGGTGAGAAGAAAACAAATGACGAGCAAATATCAAGTTTGGTGAATCTAAGAAATGAAGAAGAGAAACTAAATTTTTTCTTGAATAAAGTTTACAAAACACAACTTTAGAAACCAATTAGAGTTTATTTAAAATCAATGACCCAAGCAATTTTAATATATTTCTAAAAATCGAATTCAAGTTAATCGATAAAATAACCGGACTTTTTTTTTTAAGAATGAAAAACTGAAATGATTTCAAAGTGTAAAAATTAAATTTATCCACTTTTCTTTTCTTATAAATAAAAGAAAAGTAAATAAATAGTTTTTAAAAATACTTTAGATTTTCCGAGAAGTAATTTAGGAAGACTCTGCTTCGATGTGGCTCGAGGGAGATTGAGTGGGGCACCCAATGAGACTCGAACTCACTCGTATAGGTTTGCTAATCTAACTTGCTAACCATTTCACCACCAAAGGTGCACAGATTTTCGAGTATGGACGAAATTAATTTCACAAAGGTGGGGGTAGAAACTTAAAAAGGACGGTCAGTCGATAATCAAAGATAAATGGACGGAAAATAAGTTATCAAATGACAACGTTTTAGGACTTAAGGGATCCAGACTTGTTGAAAAATCACTTCAGTCTTCTTGTAGGGACAATTACAGTAAATGTTTTTCAGTTTTGAAGTAAATTAAGAATTGAAACATTAAAACCAAAATCTCCTTAATGAGAAAAAATAAATTGTTCGAAGAAAATCTTCGATCTGTGCAAACGAAACTGTCAGTGTTGGGTAATAAAGAACACCAAGTAATGTTTTGTGAAGTTGTGTCAAGTTGACTACCGTCGTTCAGCTTACATGTGCTTCAACTAATATATATATATATATATATATATATATATATATATATATATATATATATACTACAATGTATTTTCTTCCACCCCACTTGTTTTCTCCTCTTCCTGACAAGAAGTAACAGGTTTTTGCTGTCAATCACTTAGGTTTTGAGATTTTTATAGATTCCTTTTTATTTATTGACAATTTTCTTCAATCACCGATAGAGGTTTTTTTGTTTTGACAGTAAAAATAAATTTGTTTTCTTTCTCATTCTTTCTTTTTCGACAAATAAAACAAGATAAACTCAAACATATAAACCAGTTTTTTTTTCATTCAGATTTTTAAAAATTAAACTGTGACGTTACTAAATGGAGAAACTTTTAAAGGAATTTTGTCGAGAAAAATAGAGCGGAAAAACTTTTGCGGAGCGTTAAGAAAACTGGATATTTTTCCTGTCCGAAATTTTAAATAAATAAATAAATACTAAAACTCCAAAACCCTTTATTTTCTGTGAATCAGTTTATTAATAATAAATATGAGTTGTCGTAAACTGATTTTGATTTGAAAGAGTTAAGTAATTTCGCTTTGTTTATGAACTGAATTGTATTTTCAGATTTAAGTCTAATTCTTCATCTCTGAGAGAGAGAGAGAGAGAGAGAGAGAGAGAGAGAGAGAGAGAGACCCAAGATTTAAACCTGGCAAAAGAAGCGAAAGAAAAGTTACCGGAAGTTAGGGAATGAAAAATGTTTGTTTTTTTAATTAAGATACAAACTTTGAATAAACTCCAAATAATTCTTCGAGAAATAATCTAAAAATAGAAATAAAATATAAACAGGGTATAATTTGTTTTTTTAATCATTCTAAAAATCGTCAATTCAATTTTTAATTCTTTCTCGATCTTTAAAAAAATCCTTTAAAAATTTTAGGTTTGATCAGTGAAGAACGAACGATAAAGGAACGATGAATAAAAAAAAAACAGCGATAACAACAAAATACTTTAAAAAAAAACAAAAAAAACCAACTAAATGCAGAAAAGGTGGAGAGTTTTTGTGTCTAAACTTTTCATTGGAAATATTCAAGTCGACTTAAATGTATTTTACTGGACTTAAATCAGTTGTGACACGAGCCAATTAAAATAAACGTATTGAGCAAAAAGGTTTTTCTCTGAAATTTATTAAGACTACTTGTCCTACTATAGTTGTCAGGAGAAATAAATAAATTGTAAAAAATATATTGGAGTTTCATAAAATTTAAACAAATTCGCTAGCATTTGTGAAAATAGGAAAAGTTTAATAAAAAAAAGTCACTGACAAAAGGCTGAGATTGGTTCAATAAAAATCATTAGGGTCACCAGGCAAAAAATAAATAAATATATATATATATATATATATATATATATATATATATATATATATATATATAAAGTCACAATTTTACGATATCTTCAATCGACACTAGTTTGTTAACTTTAAGGTTGCAAAGTAAAAAACAATTGACACAGAAAATACTAAATATTTTCTTTCAGAGATAAACATCTTAGAATTCTTTCAAAATCTAGTTTTCTGCTTTTTGTGCTACAAGTTCATATTACTGACAGGTATTAGCATGTATATTTTTAGTAGGTAATAATGACAACTTCCCCCTCTCTACAACTACGTAAGAAGTGAGCAAATTATTAAAAATAAGAAAAAGAAAAGAAAAAGAAAAATGCACACCTAACAATGATAAACAATCTTAAAAAGAATATCCTTCTCCTTTTTTAAAAAAAACAAGAAAGAATCAGAGAAAAAACCTATCTAAATAAAAAATTTTAAATAAATATTTGACCTAGTGCGAGAGCAAAACAAGTTTTGAACTTAAAAAAAAATTACACTATTGTTTGTTGATTAAAAAAATGTTTTTCTAAAAAACCTTTTTCAAACCAAATGAACGTTGTGTTCCCCCGATTTTCACCTGTTTATAAAACATGTCACTTTTTTCAACTCATTTTTTTTTACCCTTTTTCCTTCTTTCTTTCTGAAATGTTGAAATTCTTTGTCCAGACTTGCCTAATATTTTCATTAACTTTAAGGAATAATTGCAATCTTTTTTGCCACTGTGAGGTCACCGTTGTCAACAAAAAAAGCATTTATCAAGCAAAATTTTTATCATGTTTCTTGATGCAGAGTTTTTGGTTATTAATGTTGGTAAACTCTAAATAAATCTCATTCACTTTCTAATAAAAACAACGTTGCTTTCATCATATACTTTCTTGAAAGTTAATCTTCGTCTCTCTTTTTTTAATCAGCGAATTAGATCCGTTGGTTTTTCAGATCCTTTGAAATACAATATTTTCCACACCACAATTGCAAAATAGAAAAAAAAATCAGGTAAATATCCAGTTTTTTAAATAAAGGTCTCTAAATTTTCTGGAATTAAGAATAAAGATAAAATATTAAATGTTGGTTTAAGGATCCAGTTTTTTACTGAGGGGTAAAGACGTTTGTTTTTTTGTTGTTTTGTTTTTTCTTTTCGTTTTTTTTTTTCTGTTTTGGTTTTAGTTTTGTTTTAATTTTTTTATTTAATCCAAAAAAACAACTTGACAAAGAAGAAAGAACAAAACTGTTGAAAGAGGAAAATACTTTTTTTTTCGGTTTGAAGAAAAGGCAGCACACGTGTTGAAAAATACAAAAATATTTTCGATTTCCGACTACTTTTTCTTCTGAAAAATCTTCTTTTTCACTGTTTCAATTAAAAAGGGGTGGGGAAGAGCTCCTTTTTTGCCTGAATTAGGGACCTTTTATGCCCGTGTGTGTGAGTGTGTGTGTGTTGATCCTTTTTCTTCAATAAACGTGGCCAGCAATTCTTACGGTAATTTTAGTAGAAGTCGACGTTGAATGTTGAAGGCAAAGTGCGGCTGGTGAAGCAGCAGCAGCGGCAGTAGCAACAGGAGGAGGAGGAGGAGAGGACGATAGGTGGGAGGAGGAGATGAGAAAAAAATCGTGATCTACGATTGCTTCTCTTTTTTTCTCCCTTATCACGACTCTTACCTTTTTATTTAGACTTTTCAAGTGTCAAAAAAGTTTTTCTCTTCCATCTTTTTATGGCTGAGAAGCAACAACAACAACAAAAAAAAGTGAATGTCTACACTTCAGAGGGAACTGTTGTTTTCCCTTCAAGCAGTACCTCCTCATGGCTTTGAAAAGGGTCAATCAAGTCAGTCACTGATACCTGAGCTGTACCAAAGGAAAATGGACAATTTTTATTTCTACCCACGCATACATATGAGGGCCACATTTTCTCTTTAAGGGAAGTGGATAAATACCATCTAAACTCGACAAAAATATTTTTAAAATCCTACAATGCATGAAATCCACTCAACATAAATGAAAGAAAATCACCTGCAACGTTTGCAACTGATTTTTAACAGAGCAAATTTCGATAAGGTGGCCAAATAATTTGACCAAATGCCTTCCAGTATTTTCTTCATTCAGTTGATACATCTTTTTCAGCTAGATTTTTCTCGATTAATAGCTTTATCGAATAATTGTGTCAAAAAGCGAAAGAAATGTTTGATTAAACTTGAATAAAACACACGACAACATAAAATAACGTTCATCTGATATACGTTGTCCTTTTCAATGTATAAATACATTTCAATACCTTTTATATAAGAACCGTAATTTTGCGCACCTGGATAGGGTATAGACAAAAATTTAGAGACGTTCAGTTTATATCTCATCTAATTTACATGAGAATTTTATTGAGAGAAACAACCCACAAAAACATATAGATAAAAAGAGAAAAGATGGATAGAATTATTATGGGTATATAAATAATGTAATGAACAGGTATTATTATATTCATATGAAAGTGTGTGTGTGTGTGTGTGTGTGTGTGTGTGTGTGTGTGTGTGTGTGTGTGTGTGTGTGTGTGTGTAAACGAAAACTAAATCTCTTACTTAGTGTGTAAGGGTTACCATATTCTATAACAAGTCCTTATTTTTGTCGACGTTCAGACATTGATTTAAAAGAAAATAATGTCATTGCAGCAGATTTATTGCGAATGCAGTAAGGACAAGGCGAAGGATTTTCATCAGATTTTAGATCATCTCCGTAAATGTTTGTTGTTAGAAACTAATCGAAAAAAATCTCTAATTTACCATAAAGTTGAAGCACCCTTCATCTTAGCAGTCAGTTAGTTGTTAACGAAGTTCATTTTTCCCGATATCTGATTGTGGGCTTTAAAATTAAAGCCCCTACAATTACGATAAGTCAGTCAGGATGTGCACTTCATTGGAACTGTCAGTTTGTTGATGTTTTCTTCAGGGATTAAAGTTTAAGACAAAACAAAACAAAAATAGAGAAGACCAAATTTAGTATTTCTAAAATTTGCGGGTTGGTCAGATTGATTACCATTGGTTCCTCAGGGAAACGAAAACCGTAATAAATATGTTACTGAAACGTAACAAGTTGAAATACTTGACTTATCTACTAGTAAAACTACTACTACTTATTTCTATCACTGCTGCTGGCCGCTTGCACCAATTTACGCGTTTATAGTGTCAATGGTGCGTGGGTGGTTGTGAGTATAGGGGTAGGTTGTGGCTATGCCTGATTGTGTTGCCTTATTTCTTTTATATGTGGGTGTGTGCCGATCTAGGTCTCTGTAACTCTCTTCTTCTTACCACTGAGAGGAAAGAAGTCGTAAGGCACAAACAGGTTTGTCACCCTCAGAGTTTATAGAAGCTAAAATAAGTAACGCCATTAAACATAAAAGTTGAAAATAACTGATTTAAAAAAAATAAATACATAAACAAAATAGATACTTAAATAAAATAAAGTGACATCGTTGTCTTAATTATCGTCTGTTTTTCAGCTTTTTCGCTAATCGCAACTGGGGCAAACGAAATACAAAACAAAAGAAAAAGTTGATAGATAAACATTTGACAGTTAATACCTGCCTTTGTTTTTCGGTAAAAACTGTCACAAAAACCAGGGAAAGGGCTTGAAAATTTGTTTTTATTTATTCTCTTTGCTAAATAATAGTCTTTTTCTTTTTCTTTTTTAGATTTATTTAGCAAAATATTTTTCCATTGTTGGTAAATTAAGAAACAAAATTATTTCTATGGTTTAAAAAGTCGAAGACAAAAAGTTAAAATGGAATTTGATTAACAAAACTTAAGATTAGCCTAACTTTTGTTTGTGAAATTATTTATTTATTCATTTATTTATTTAAATACTTCTCTCTGTTTCGTAAATCTTTCTTCTTCTTTTGAAGGTATGATGTAAGCATTTCTTTTTTAATTAAATGAAATAAATCTGTCATCAAATGGAAAATTTTGGTTGTATACGCGATAGGGGACACATGTGATGTAATAGTTAATGAGCAACATTAGCTTATCATTGGGTGTGAATTTGATTTTTAATGGGTACCTCAGATTTTTGACCTCGTGCCATGAGTAAACCAAAGGTTAATTACATGTGTGTGCAAGCATGTGCACAAGAGATGTTTATTATTTTCTTGTTTTTTGTTTGTTTTTGCTTTGTTTTGTTTTGAGGGTTGTTTGTTTGTTTTTGTGCGTTTTGACTTTTAATTAACTGTCCCTATATCCATAAGCGAAATACGTTTATGAAAATGAAGAAATAAATTCAAAAGCATCTCCTTATTTATTTCTAAAAAGATTTTTCAACGCATTAACAGTCGAATTTTCGGAAACCACAGAGAAGATTTATATAAAGGAAAACAAACAAATGAATTTATTAGCCTAAAAAAAAAATTAATTAATAAATAAATAAATTACGGGTTGTTTGAAGAGCCCTACGAAATAATTAAGTCCAGCGACATTTTTATTTCTATTATTTTTTATTATTAATGACATCAGCAGATGTTGCGTGTCAAGAAAACAAATTTTGTTTTTAGTTTTTGCTTGAAATAATCTTACTTTTATTTTATTTGATGGCTGGTGATGGGGGGAGGTGACATGAATTTTTTTCAAAACTGTATTCCTCTTTTCGATTTCAATATAGATACGTTCATTTTTCCTTATAATTTCAATTCTAATTCTCTCTCTCTCTCTCTGTCTCTCTCTGTCTCTCTCTCTCTCTCTCTCTCCATCTCGATCTTTCCACTAATTAAGTGTACGATTATCAGCTTCATACTTCGCATATTTTCTTTGTTCTCTGGCAAGGTCTTAGTAGTAATCCGACATTATTATTATTATTATTTGTAGTAGTAGTAGTAGTAGTAGTAGTAGTAGTAGTAGTAGTAGTAGTAATAGTAATAGTAGTAGTAGAAGTATATTTTGGCTTTTCTATCTCACCTGCTAAAAATGATGTTTTACACTGAAGTGTTAATACTTGCTTGAACAATGCCTTTTTTAATGTAAAGTGTCAGGTTGATGAAAATGTATTATACAATCAGTTCGAGGGCAATTCAAAGAACTCATTTTACCAGCTGTCAGTCTTGTAGTAAATATCTGTTATTACAAATAGTTGACATTATAACTTTCAAATGTCCATATTACATCTGTTTAACTCGTCACAAGCCTCGTTGTGAAACGAAAAAGCGGAAATAATCTCACAATTATTAACCTCACAAGGCAGTCAGAACTTCTTTTCATATTCTTGTTCGTTCAACTTTTCAAAGGGCAAAACAAATTATTTTATTTAAAAAAAGCGTATATTGAATCATGAAAGAGAATATAAAATACTTTAGTTTAAGTCTGGAATCAGTTAATTCGTAGAAATCGATTGTGCTAGATTATTTTGTTGACATGCCTTGAAAATCAGTTTTCGAAATTCTAGCTTTCTACCGCAGTTGAGCGAGGAAACTTGGTATTGGCAGCAACAACCTCAGGTACCGATCAAGCTAACCTGAAAGAAAATATTTGTACACCACATACGTGAATTGTTGTGTCGTAGTCATATCATTTTCACTCCATGCGAATCTTTCACATAACTTTTATTTTATGGTTATTCACGGAAGTCCGAGTGACAGTAATTCGCCTAGACTTTTCTAAATATTTTGACTGACATAACAGCGCTGTGGTGTGGATGGTCTCAATTCTTTGTTAGATCTGCAATTCTCCCAAGTCTCTTTGCATAACAATTGGCAACTGTTCCAAGGGGACCAAGGGTATCATTATCATTATCAGGTTCTACAGCTTTTCAGCTTTCTAGCAAAATACGATGATTAGTTCATATTTTTTGCTTTTACTTTTAATTTTGGATCCAATGGAATTGGTAAAATCTATTTGTTGATGAGTTCTTTTCTTCTTGTTAATTTCGACATGGTCAGGTCTATTGATTGGGACTGGGTGATCCGTTTGTTAATTTCAACGATGTTGGGTCTCTTGAACGGGACTGGGTGATCCGTTTGTTAATTTCAACGATGTCGGGTTTCCTGAACGGGACTGCGAGAATCGTTTGTTAATTTCAACGATGTTGGGTCTCTTGAACGGGACTGGGTGAATCGTTTGTTAATTTCAACGATGTTGGGTCTCTTGAACGGGACTGGGTGATCCGTTTGTTAATTTCAACGATGTCGGGTTTCCTGAACGGGACTGCGTGAATCGTTTGTTAATTTCAACGATGTTGGGTCTCTTGAACGGGACTGGGTGAATCGTTTGTTAATTTCAACGATGTTGGGTCTCTTGAACGGGACTGGGTGATCCGTTTGTTAATTTCAACGATGTCGGGTTTCCTGAACGGGACTGCGTGAATCGTTTGTTAATTTCAACGATGTCAGGTCTCCTGAATATGACTGGGTTAATTGTCTATTAATTTCAACGATAACGGGTTTCCTGAACGGGACTGGGTGATCCGTTTGTTAATTTCAACGATGTCGGGTCTCCTGAACGGGACTGGTTGAATCGTTTGTTAATTTTAACGATATAGGGTCTCCTGAACAGGACTGTGTTAATCGTTTGTATCTCAATATCCCAAGGAAATTTATAAGGCTCATTTTATAAGAAAGATTCCGGCTTATACTGTCAGTTGAGTCAAACTTTAATCTCTTTTTCAATTCTCAGTGGATCACCTTTCACACCAGGTTATGCCAATCTGGTATTCATTTTGTATCAGTTTGTTGCATTCGTTTATTATGGGACAAATTATTTTACACTTCACTCAGTGTCGATCACTTGGTCTATTGTTTGTAAGTCAGCATCATGTCAGCAAAGCATTTTTCTCAAAATATATGCACTTCTAAAAAATTCTGATTTTTGGAAAGTGCCAATGTAATATGAAACATCTAATTACACAAGGAATATCTTGAATCTCTTTTGCATGGTGGCCATTGCAGCAATGATGGTGCTGAGACACTGCATTCGTCATACTTCAAACTTTAGATTAACATTCTTCATAATTTTTATAATTGTTTTTCGTTGTCACTCGGTGATCGTTTAGGAGAGAAACATCAATAATAAGACACTCTTGTGTGTTCTTTTTTTTAACAAGGATTGGATTAGGTCGTCAATAATAGATAACACTGTCTGACAAAATGTTCATAGTCTCATCTAGCAATGCTTCGGTATGGTACTATTAATTCTGGTCTTTTATTAAGGCACCGTATTCTTTGTATCTGTTCTAGAGGACATTTTAGGCACGTCACGGTTGTGTTTATATTCATTTGGTGTAAATATTTTACACGCATAGACAATTCATGCGACATTTTTAGGTCATATAGGCAACATCTGTCCAATGCTTCGCAGTTTAGCAAATAAAGAAATCAGAAAGCTTCTAACCATTTATAACATCCGCCACTCCAAAGTAGATACAGTTCGTCTGCGCCTTCAAAATACGACGATCATTCAATAAGTTTCCAGACTTTTTTCGTATGGCCACTTTTATTGATAGTACACACATGAAACTCTAGTCCCCTTTGAAGTAATCTCCTCCGGCTGCAATGCACTTGTTGAATCGTTCCAACAACTTCTGGAAAGCCCCATGGATGTCCTCTTGTGTGAGCATGTCAATGACCTTCATCACAGCCTCTTTCATCTCCTCAATTGTCTCATAACGACAGCCTCTGAGCTTAGGGAATAACTAAAAGTCACAGGGAGCAAGGTCTGGACTATAGGGAGGCTGACGAACAGTCTTGATGCCCATCTTGGTCAAATAGTCTGTGACAAAGATGGAGTTGTGGACTGGTGCATTGTCTTGGTGGAAATGCCACTGAGCCGATTTGAAGAGTGATGGCCTTTTCCAACGGAATCTCTTCCTGAACTCCCTTAAAACCTCAACATAGTAATCCTAACCCTAACCCTAATCCTTTGGCCAATTAAGTCTGGTGTATTGACTTCCTTACTCCTCCCACAAATCTCATCATCCCTTATAGACTCCCTGGCTTCCTTGAATCTCTTATGCCACTCAAAAACTGATGCTCGATTCATGAAAGATGCTTCAAAAGCAGTCTGAAGCATTCCATACGTTTCTATGGCATTTTTTCCAAGTTTAAAATAGAATTTTATTGCATATCGTTCTTCTAAAGTGTCCTCAAGTCCAGATTGCATTTTTGAAATTCACCAGCTGTGACAATCAGGCTTTAGTAGGGTGCATTCCAATTGCTGCTGTAGCTGTTCATTAGAACCTGAAACCATAAAAATTGGTCAGTCATCTCATAGATGTATAGCAATAATATAGTGAATTTTCAAGAGTCTACAACAATTTTAAATGCCAGTACAAAAAGTCTGAAAACTTATTGAATGTACCACGTATATAGGCAGAAGACTGATCCAATGAGAAATCACAAGACTACAACCATAGAACTTGGCAGAATTAACTAATAACTTATCGACTAACATGATTTAAAAAAGGCTGCACAAGATCGACAAATATATAAACAAGATGAAATAGAAGGCGAAATACCAAAAATAGAGGTAAAAAATTAAAACAAAAGGCAAATAAATCTGAAAAATCAAATGAGAAAAAACCCTCTGGGGGCAGATATCCATTGCGAGCCAAAAACTTTCATGCTGACCAAAAAACTGACCCTCTCAGAGTTTGCAAAGCTATGGGTTAAAACCAGGAACAGAAGGCTATATTCTAGGCTACTAATAATCAAAATCTGCCCACAAAACCCAACCAGGCGTCTATTCAAGAAATGGGACTGATCCAAAATGTTGTTTCTGTACAGACGATGAGGAAACTATTGATAATTTCATATTTAACTGTTCTACCCGAGTCCCAAGTGAATATTAAATTGATATGATTGGATAAGGAAATAACAGCAGAGGAAGATATTTATAATCTACTCAACGCAGAAAAAAGATAACATCAAAAACCACTACAAGTGCTGAACGATAAAGGTGTAACTGTCCTCTGGGATTTCACCATGCACACTGATCACTCTACACGAGCCAATCAATCAGAGAGAATATAGTCCTAGTTAAAAGCGCGGTAAGGATAACCTGCACTTTTAACCTGGATAAATAATAAATTTCAAAAAGCATCAATGCTTTCTCATAGACACGACTTCTTCTTTTTCGTATAATTATTATTATATGGTCACTACTATATGGATGCACCACATGGATGCTAACAAAAAAAAACTAGATGGGAACTACGCAAGAATGCTATATGCTGTCTTGAACAAATCCTGGAAACAAAACACCTTAAAGCGGCAGTTGTACGGTCATCTACCTCCCATCTCACAAACCATTCAAGTAAGACAAACAAGACGTGCGGAACACTGCTGCAGAAATAAAACTCATAAGCGATGTTCTTTTATGGACCCCAACCCATGGACGTGCCAGGGTTGACCGACTAGCAAAAATTGACTTACATCAGCTCAGTATGAACACAAAATGTTGCCGAGAAGACGTACAAGGAGCGATAGGCAATTGGGATGAATAAAGAGAGAGAGAGAGAGAGAGAGAGAGAGAGAGAGTCAGGGAACTCGATGCTATCAGAACAACTTGATGATGATGATGATGATGATGATGATGGTTGTCAAAGTTTATTCGCTTGCACAATTCCCAATGGATGACATTTCCCACCCATTCATGCTTTCTTTTGTAGTCTTTCTCTGCTAGTTTGCTTTCTTTTTTCGTACAACGCTACGCGCAAATTTCAGTTTACTACAGTTACATCTTCTTTTCTTGAAGCCATTTAACTCTCTCACTCAATATTGACACTGATTTTGTTGACATTGTCGTTGGAGTTTTTTTTAAGAGATACATTAGCACCATTTCTATTGATAATCTGACTAGAACGTCAATAGATCAAATGAAAGAAAATTGTCACTCACTAAAAAAGGCAAAAAAGCAGATGATATACCACAGAAACTATCACGAATTAAGATGAGTGCTTTTCACAAATATACCAGCTCAAGCCGAATCTCTGTCACATACTCTGGAGCAGGGAGCAAGAGGCATTGTTCTCTATGTTAACGTAGATAAAACAGAACTCATGAGTTTTAAACTATTAAACTGCAAGCCTCTGAAATTGTTAGACCAGTTCATATACTTCGGTAGCAATATCTCATCTACGGAAAATGACGTCAACATACGCAAAGGAAAGACATGAATTACTGTTGAATGAATATCTGGTCTTTCTGAAAATATAAAATGGGAATTCTTCCATGCTGAAGCCATGTCTGTACTAATATATGGTTGCACCACTCGAACTTTAATGAAACTCTGGGGAAAAAAAGTTAAGTGGGAGCTAAAAAGAAATATTCCGTACTGTTTTAAACAAATCCTCGAAGCAGCACCCCACAAAATAGCCGCTACACGATGACTTACTTCCCATCTCACAAACCATTCAAACAAGATGAACATGAAATCCTGGTCACTGCTGGAGAAGCAAGTGACGCTCTCCTGTGAACTACTATACATGGACACACCAGTGTTGGCCGACCGGCAAAAACTTACATCAGCTTTATGCGGACACTTGATACCGTTTATAGGAACTGCCAAGAGTGATGGCCGGTAGGGATAGATAGGAAGAGTAACTTAAGGGACCATCAACACGACTTTATTTTTATTGTAATTATTATTCAAGAAGAATATTAGAAAATTTGATTGTCAATTCTCGAGGCTTCGTTTTTATCTTTTCACAATGTCAATCTTTTTTTTTTCTGCGAACACATATGCATATATTGGTATTTTTTTTTTTTTCATATGTTATTACGATAGGCTGTAGAGCGGTGCGGTCGGCAGTGGTGTTTACTCGAACGAATCCCAATTCAGAGTAATTCTCATTGGAGGATGAATGGAATCATAAAAATACAAATTCAAAGGCAATTTGGTTGTGGGGCGATTGACAGGACGCAGAGGTGAAGCGACAAAGAAGAAGATATTCGAGAAATAGGATGTAAGAATAAAAAGTCAGATGTTAACAATTCTTTTTTTTTTTCTTTTGACTTTGTCAGGCGCGACATTCGCTACGCCTCAGAGTCGAAAAAAGTCACTATTGCCACCATCTTTCCCGCTTTTCCCATCATAAACATCATCTTTGTCGACATTTTCCCCACATTCAAAAACAGAAAAATATTCAATATATTTCATACACACACACACACACACACACACACACACACACACACACACACACACATATATATATATATATATATAGGATTCGTTTTCTCTTTCATTTTTGGGGAAGTCTTGATGGTGAAGTGGCTAACGTACTGGAGTGCGACATCGTTGTAAATGAGTTCGAACTCAGGACGCGCTATTATGTTCACTTTCTGGCAAGTACTCTATAGAAAGGCATGAAAACTCTTATCCCCCAGCTATGGGTCAAATAGTACCACTGCTTTTCTTCAACAAGGATGACTTTGGCATTAAATAACACACGGAGGGTGATATGCCATTAAGATTAAAACTAAAAAGATCTGGAAGTTTCATTTTATATTTTTGTTGCGCTATTAAATGAAATATAAGTGCTTGGACTAAATCCCAAATGTTCTTTTAAAGGTGGTGGTGGTGGTGGTAGTAGTAGTAGTTGTAGTAGTAGTAATAATCTAAGGAGAAGATCAAACTTTCTCTTATTATATCTGAAATAAATAGATATTTATTTTAATAATATTCTATGAGTGTCCGTGTAATGATAAAGACAGTATCTGTGCTGGTGTGAACTGGATTAGAATTTGCTGGCTTCAAAAATCTTAGTAAATCATTCAAATACAATTAATATATTGGCGTCCTGATAAAACTGACAAATGTTTTAAACACTAATGGATAATATCACATCTTTATTCATCAATCGTTTTCTTTGTTCAATAGAAACGCGAAATAAACACACAGTTTAATCGATGTTAATCGATAGGAAATCCAATTATTTTTTGCAGGGAAACGATTCAGCCAAAATATTTACACGAAAATTTTCCAATTACTCTAAATTAGGAACCAAACTTCTTTGAAAAATTGATTTGGGTAAAAATGTTTTTATCAAAGGTAAAAGGAATGCTGCCCAGCATACGGGTTTCACCAAACCCCATCGAGTTAGGCCACTCGGAGATGGAAATGACTTTTAATTGTTGTTAATTTATTTCTACTTTATCTTTTATTTTATTATTTATTAATCTTTGCTTCTTACTAAAAACTCGTCGAATATAAAACAGCCTGATTTATTGATTGATTTTGATGGCATATCAACCGGTCTTGGTCTATTTTATGTCCGTTCATTGTACATTCATATCTACAATTTTTTGTAGTTGTTTCCTAAAAGTTTTCTTCTTTTTTTTGCACACGAATCTATCGAATACAAATTATTTTCATTTATATATGGAGTTACAGGTACTACCATTGTAGATCAGAGTGGACATGAGAGTAATGTCAATAAAGAGGTACTTCACAATTCCCATATCTCTAGAATTAGAGTTTTACCCTCAGATTCAGTTGAATGTCATACCCAGAATACCTTTTCTCATTGGGGGGGGGGCGTCCTACCCCTCTGCAAGGGATTTAATTAGTATATTCTAAACCTCCCCAGCAGAGCAGTAAAATATTCTGAGAATGATAATAAAAGCATCAATAATAGGATTGTAGATCAATCAGTTAACATTTTCTTTTAAAATGCAACAGTCCAAATCCATTTTTTTAAAAATGATTTTTGTGTATATTAACGTTATGATAATAAAATGTGAGAAAAATTCCTGCACTCTAGTAAAGTGCATGACGTTATATATAAATTTAAAAAGATTCAAACTAAAAAGACCTGGAACTTTCATTTTATATTTTTGCTACATGATTAATGTCGTCAAGAGATAAACTCATTTTTTGTCATTTTATTCATCCCATCTTATTATGGTCAGATAATTCGTCTTAATGAATCTCTAGTTTAGTGCTACGGTTGAAATAACTGGTCTCATTTTTTGGCAAGACAGCCAAATTTCTCTCTTAAGAAAATTTATATATTTGTTTTAGCGCTATGACAAGAAAGAATGTGCAAATCTATATTTTCAGATATTTCAGTCATTAAAATATTTTAATTCATTTACGTATATTTTTCATTTATGATATATTCTGTTGTAAATAATATGAAATGATTTATTTTCAGAAAATTCTCAGGAAAAAAGAATTTATTTATGTAATATTTATTTAAATTTTTTTCATCGATTATTTTAAAAGAAAAACCCGATATAGGTGTCACAATTCGTTTCTTATACCCAGTCAATAAAAATACATTTTAATAGGACGACCAGAACACACTATATATACCAAGTCTGAAGTGTCGAGTCATGTATCACTATTACCTGACTTTATTTTTATTTTCATTTATTTATTTTATTTTATTTCTTACCAATTTTAATCAAATGGTTAGAAAGTATTTTGAAAAAACGTATAAAAGATACAGCCTTTTTCTGACCACATGTTTTTTCGATTGTGGACTATACTGTGGTGGGGGTGTCCTCGTGGTGTACTGGTTAAAGCGATGGACTGCGAAATCGTAGAAAGTGAGTTCGTACTCCAGTCGCGCTATTACGTTCACTTTCGGGCAAATACCCTAGGGAAAGGTATGAACCCCCTTATCCTCCCAGCTATGGGCTAAATAGTACCACTACTGTTCTTCTTGGAGAATGGCTTTGGCATTAAATAACCTACAAAGGTTGATATACCATTAAACAAAGAAACCAAAACAACTAGATAGTGCCTTAGGACGTATGAAAAAAATGTTTAATTTCATGACGTCAACATGACATCATCAATGATGGGGCGATTTTTACACATTTTAAAGTCGATTTTAATTTTCATTGGGAAAGTTTTTGTTAGAAGAAAAAGAGCTTTGTTCGAGATTTCCAAATTTTACCTGAAAGTTAGTTTTGTCTTTTTCCTGAAATTAGGTTCAATTGCCTCCAAAAACCCTTTGCTGTAAGCTTAAAAAATGAGAACATTTTTTTTAAATGTTGATGCTAATTTATATAAAACTTTTTTGAATATTTACTATTAGACTTTTCATTGAAGCAATAAAGAAAAGATTTGGCAGCGATAAAACTGGAGTCTTTGAATGAAGGCTACATCATCATCATCATCATCATCATGTCGTGCTGGTAGCACGGATATCCCTGACCCTCTCTCGCCACTTTTCCCTATCGTTCATCGCCTCAGGCAAATCTACTGGACAACATCCCGTATCCTCACATAGTTGCTGAATGTATGTTCGTGCTGGTCGTCCTGCTTTTGCACGGCCATGTGTGGGGGTCCATAAGAGTACATCACTTATGAGTTCGTCCCTGCTTCTCCAGCAGTGTCCTGCATGTCTGGTTCGTCTAACTTGAATAGTTTTGGTGATAGGAGGCAGGTGGCCGTATAGTTGGTGTCTTGTGGGGTGTTGCCGCCAGGACTTGTTCAAGATTGCTTGCAACATTCTTGTGTAATTGCCGTCTAGCTTCTTCTCCAGCTGTTTTGTTAGAGTCCATGTAGTGCATCCATATAGCAGTATCGATGCGACCGCTGCCTGGAAGAAACTGCGTTTCATTTTATCGGTTAGGTCTGATTTCCATATAATCGATAGCCTATTGATAGCTGTCCATGCTTTCGTTAACCTCGTGTCGATGTCCTTTTCGGTTGATGCGACGCTTCTTCCTAGGTAAGTGAATTTGTCTACTAGTTTAAGAGGGGTTCCGTCTAGAGTGAAGATGTCACCCGTTTTGTGTGCATAGACATAGAGGCCTATACCTGCAGCTGCTTGTTCCAAACTATGCAGTAGTGTTTCGGCTTGGTTGGGTGTATTTGCCAGTATCGCTATGTCATCGGCATAGTCGGCGTCGGTAATTGTTTTTGCGGGGTACCTTCTGCTTCTTTTCTTTGTCAGCTCGAAGCCGTTCTCTCTGATTTTGTCAATCGATGTTCTAAGTACGTAGTCTAGACAAATGATAAAGAGGTATGGAGCCAGCGTGTCCCCTTGTAGTACTCCTGCTACAATGTCGAAGTATTCTGTGTCTCCATCTGGTGATCGTACTAAAGCTACATAATGTGGCTTAAATCTACAGACTAATCTACAATTATTAACAAAAGTTTTGCAAGTGACTTGTTAATGATATCCAGTAATTAACTAATTAGCTACTATACTGATTACTTGAAATAAATAATTATTTCTTAACATACTTCAAATGAAAATTGATGCTAAAAAATATTAGTTAGATCCAACATATAATTACTGAAAATGTGGATATTTGTTGACTGAAGTGACAAATATTTAAATAACTTACCAGACCTAGAAAATGGTATTACAAATGATATTAAAATATCAATTCTTATATAGCAGGCTATGTTACACAAAAAGAGTGTCCCAGAAAGGAGGAAACTTTTAATGATACAGTTTTTCATTAAGAATATGGAGGCCTTTATTTGAGAAATAGATCGTGGTGATTTTAAAATTACACAGCATAACATAGTTTAGGGTAGGTCTGTTTTATGATATTCAATGTTATCAATTGAAAGGCTTGCAGAAATTATTTAAGAAATATCTGTTTAATAGTTTCCGAAATGAATCATTTCGATATGAAAACAGACCATGGAATTATATTATCAAAAATATTTTTCAATAATTTTTGTTCGCTTGATTCTCCCATAGCACCAAAATGACCTGCACAAAAGATTTTGCTATTGTTTTAAAATTTTAGCATTGTTGATATTTTCTTCATACTTGGTGAAATAAAAGTCAATGTGTGTAAAAGTTAAGACTAAAAATATAATTTTTTTAAATCGTGGAATAGAACTTTTTAATTAATTAAAATTATTGTTTCTCTGAATTTCACTATTTATTACTTTTATGCTTGATGGATGAATATATTTTGTAAAAGTTGAAATCATTTTCTGGTTGATTTATGCAAATACCATTTCGCTGCTTTCTTATCAATAAGAAATAATTAGTTTCTAGCAATAGGTGTTGTTGCTAATTTAGTAATTATTAGATATCTCTAAGTCACTTGCTGAAAATGTTCTCAATAATTTTAGGTTAGTTGTAATATAGGTTACCACATGCTACCTCTGGTAAAATACTCCAGCTGCATAGCTGCCAGGCCTTTTATTGGTATAGCCTGGAGGTAAATACATTTTAAGCAAACACTTCCCATATATTTGTCAATATCAATAAAGTCTGTAATTTTCTTGAAAATATTGGGTACTTTTCGTGAAGAGGTAGAAGAGACGATTGGAAGCTGGGCGGTCAGTCTGCATCAAAACGTTGAAGGTTGATTGTAAGATTCATGAGTTTAGGCTCAACAAATTATGTGTCAAGACTTTTTGACACTAGTCGCAGCTTTGTAAAAAGTTATATAGTAGGTATATTTTATATTTCTATATTTTTATATTTTCATGTACCTGTAAAATATTTCAGAAGTACACAAGGAAGTACATAGTGGATTTCCATATATTAGAACTCATCGGGTAAAAATGAAAATTAGAAGAAATATCACAATTTTGCATCTAAAAAGAATGTTCGTAGTGATTGATTGACTGATTGATTTTAACAGCATGTCAACCTGTCTGGAATTATTTTATGCCAAGAGGTAAGGAATTTACTTCAAAGTCAATTTATATTTTTGTGTAGTTGTTTCTTAAATGTTTTGAGCACAGACATATGATATCAAGTATTCTTATCGAATACAAGTAATTTGGAATGACTTATATGGTTTCAAGTATTCTTATCTAATACTAATAATTATATGGTTTCAAGGAATCGTTTCTATTTACTAATAGTTGTTTATTTGTAAATAACTATATTGTTTCAATGAGTGATGGATTAATTTTGTCATTATGACATCTCGTCAAGGATTGTTTTATGCCTAGAGGTTAGAGAATTGTGTTCATTGTACATTAAACATATCTATTTGATCCATAGCTTGGACTCTAACAGGTACTACCTCTCCGGGTCTGTGTAGACAAGGAAGTAATGGCAATGATGAGTAATCAACGCTCCAGAACTGGAGCCTCACCATCAGATGTAGTTTAGTGTCATACTCAGGACACCCTTTCCTTTTTTTTTTTTTGCAGGAGGGAGGTCTTAACTCTCTGCAGTGTATTCTATACCCCACTGATAAAGCGAAAATGTTGGTAATTCCAAGAATAATAAGTTAAAATTCAATGAACATGAAGAATTGTAAGTTTTGTTGATATTGAATGTTTATTTGCAATATCCTCAAAAGATATCTAAATGAAAAATTCCTTTTGAGAATAAGCAAATGTTTATAAATAAAAGTTAGGACTTATTTTACTAAAAATGAAACAAAAATAAAATCAAGTGATAACAATGCTTAATTCTTTTTTCTGGAAACCAATTTTTTTATGAAGAAATTTAGCTTTTAAGCCATGTAGAAAGCAGATCAATAGATTTGATTTGTTTTCTTTAATAAATGATCGTTTAGGATATGGGACTGTTGATTTTCTCAAATATCTTTTTTTCTTTCTTTCTTTTTTTATTCTATTATTTTTTTTTTATTGTTTTTTGTTTTTTTTTTACTCATTTTGCTTTTTATGGTGTTCTCTTTTTATGCAACGCAATGCATTCAACTAATCAGCTAAAAACTTTAAATCAAGAAAAGATAACTCGTAGTCTCCTTAGTTTTGATGACACCGTAGCATTCATTATCAGTGTCCTAATTAAATGAAAATGGTGGCTTATCTAAAATAATAAGCACCGCTACATATCTATTAGCCACCCCCTCAAAAGTCAGTGCTAATAAAGTGAGAATACGTAACGTTTAATGATTTTTTTTCTTTCAATCTAATTGTTCTTTTGATATAATTGGTCCCACGATCGATCTTATATAATCTTCAAAAATCAATGGATTCCTGAGTTTCAAGTCTACATCATCATTGGTATTTACTATCTAATTAACTTTGTTGTGTATCTGTGAATTACTAACTGAAATTACGCGATAATTTTACACATCAAATTACAAGGATGTGTCAAAAGTCTCGCAACATTTTGGTATATGCTAGTTTGCGGCGTGTATATCACGTGATCGATGCAATACAAGCCGTGGTAGGTACCGGAAGTGGTTCATAGTATCGTCATAGCTGGTGCGTTGACACGATGTACATTGCTTCATTCCGTGTGTGATTTAAAAGCCGCCAAGATAAACATTCAAGATTGTCTAATTTGGTTATTTATGCTTTACAAGTTTAAAATGAACTCTAACGCCACGGAAACAACTGAAACGATTTGTTGTGCGAAAGGTGCAGTTGATCACAGTAATCAAATGGTTCAAGAAATAACAAGAACCTTAACAATTAGGTCAGGTAGACCTAAAACCGTTGATTCCGAGGCTGTTCTCCAAGTCATTGAAGCAAATCCGAGGAGAAGTACTCAGAAAGTATCAAGCGAGTTGAGTATCTCACAGTTCAGTTTGATTCGTAACTTTTACGACCTCGTGAAGCTGCTTAATTTTTCATCACATTATCAAAATTTTATAAAATTTTAGACTCACTCTCTTTTTCTTCAGAATTTTTCTTTTTTTTTTTCTTGCTCATGTGGACTTTTGGAAGCAAATAATTCAGCAATGAAAACAATGTGATGTGTGAAAAATAATCTTTCAAATTTGCAAATGAATATAATTACTTCTTAATCTCTATATAGAAACACATCTTGTTTTGCTCCGAGGAGATGTTTACTCACCTCACCATAGTTTGTTCAGAATCGCACTTCTGGGGTATCTAATGAGAATTGAACTCACTACACCAGCAATAGTTTGCACACCGGGCTTGATAATTATCGCTCTACAATAAGTTTCCCATTTTAAGCTGCTTAGCTTACTCTGATATAGGGTTGGACTAGTTATATCCCCAATAACGACTGGAGTCACTTCACTTATAAAAGTGATCGCTCTATAATAAGTTTCCCATTTTAAGTTGTTTAGTTAACTCTGGAGTAAGATTAGATTAGTCAAATCCCTAAAGAGGATTGAACTCACTACCCTAGCAATGGTCTGGCAAAACCAGATTGTTGAACTGTTACTCATTAATAGACTTTCTGGTTATACATTTCTTGATAAAAAACAAAAAAAAAACAACTATTTGTTTATGCCTTTTGACTGAAAATCGTTGGTAAGCAAAAAGCGATTCTTATATGTCAAGAGGTTGCCTAAACCAACTTCATTATAAATGAATTAACGCAGAGAAACCAGATAAAATTGAAACTCTTCCATTTGTAATATTATGTTGAAAACCCTTTTTACGGCTTCTGAGGATTCTCTGCTGATAGATGCAAACCTCTTAGCAACAGCACATTTTGCTATATCTTTATTCCTCCGTTTTTACCGTCTGACTTTCTCTTTAACCTCATTACACAATATAAATCTAACCAAATCTCGCTGTTTGACGTAGGTAGCCATAATGACGTCACAGTAATGTACTTTCACGTCAGAGAGTTGTTAGTTACGGTGTTGTCTCTTTACGAAAGGACTGTTTGATCACTCTAACCTGCAAACGTTGTTATTTGTGTTTTTCCCCTTTTTTCATGATAAAAATGTTTAAACTAGCAACACAACAATAGACAAATAAATACATGCTCTGTGTGTGTGTGAGAGAGAAAGAGAGAGAGAGAGAGAAAGAGAGAGAGAGAGAGAGAAAGAGAGAAAGAGAGAGAGAGAAAGAGAGAGAGAGAGAGAGAGTTGAATGACCGTTTTCAAGTTATAGTATTAGTAATATGCCTCCAAAAACGAATCAAGGGAGATAATCTTTTTCTTAAGCTGAATCAATAAAATTTAACTGCCGTTCACTGTTTTGAACTCGATATATCCAAGCAGAAAAATAATTAAATAAAAAGTCAAGGCCGAACAAATACAGAGCAAAAAGAAAGATTTAGCGTTTGATGTAAATAAAGACTTTTTTTCGATGAGCTTTATTGGAATGTCTTCGCTATATACGTGTGTTGCTTGTGCATAGAGAGATTTAAAAAATTAATATGCCATATAGCTGCAGAAGTAATAGGCAGAGTATCGAACTCACTATACAAGCAATTGCAGAGGATCGAGCTCACTACACCTACAATTGAAGTGGATCGAAAACACCACAACAGTAATTGTAGAGAATCGAACTCACTACTTCAGTAATTGATTAAGCGACGAGGTTGTATACACCCTTTACAATATGATGACTATGTGGAAATTCCAATGTAGTTTTCATGTCAATACAACTTTCATTGCTTAGATTTACATATCTTTAAAAATATTTACAAAGTTCTCTTTGATGTAGCTCATGGCCAGAGAAAAATTGGGGATTATGATGATTATGTTGCGTCAATCGTTTTGGTGGATGTTTGTTAATACTTGAAATGCAAGCTTTGACATAGTCTCCAAATCTGTCTTCGATTTTAATCGCCTTTCCAATAACCAATATTAGCAGTCGTATATCCATCATATATTAATACTGAATAAAACAGAAGGAAAAAACAAAATAAACACATTGTACGGACAAAAATATTTAAACATTTACATCTATAATATACATATAAGTTGTATTAAAAAGAAAGACTATACAAACGCGTACCAGTGACTAGATTTATACAAATATTGTTTTCAGGATGTGGAAACGATTCAAAATAGCAAAAGTCTTACTTCATAAAAGTCGGTAAAAGATAGCAATGTGGCTTTATCTATTCAAAGCAGGGTAAGAAACAACGTCTCAACTAGTCAAAGACCAAAAGAGAAAATAGATCGAGGTTGGGTTTCTTGGATTGTCATGTGACCTTTTATGGGACCCCTATCGAGAATACAAATTATCCAAGAGAGATAATTATTTATCTGTCTTTATTTCAAACTACATAGGATCTCGTTCGTTCCAGATACTAGCGAATACGCCTAATCAAGCAGAGACACTACTACATAGTCTGGAACGAGCCGCAGCTGGCATTGGCCTCCATGTCAATGCAAACAAAACTGAATATATGTGTTACAACCAAACGGGCAACATTGCCACACTAGACAGAGCCTCTCTGAAACTAGTCGACAAATTCACCTACCTAGGAAGTAGCGTCTCATCAACCGAAAAAGACATCGACACACGACTGACGAAGGCATGGACAGCTATCGATAGGCTCTCGATCATATGGAAGTCGGACCTAACAGATAAAATGAAACGCAGTTTCTTCCAGGCAGCGGTTGTGTCGATACTGCTATATGGATGCACCACATGGACGCTTACGAAGCGGCTGGAGAGGAGACTGGACGGAAATTACACAAGAATGTTGAGAGCAGTATTAAACAAGTCCTGGCGACAACACCCCACGAGACTCCAACTATACGGACACTTGCCCCCCATCACGAAAACTATACAAGTTCGACGAACCAGACACGCAGGACACTGCTGGAGAAGCAAGGAGGAGCTCATAAGTGATGTACTCCTGTGGACCCCCACATATGAATGTGCAAGAGTGGGACGACCAGCACGAACCTACATACAGCAACTATGTGAGGACACAGGATGTAACCCTGAAGACCTGCCGGAGGCGATGAATGATAGGGAGAAATGGCGAGAGAGGGTCAGGGATATCCGCGCTGGCGGCGCGACATGATGATGATGACATAGGATCTGCGGTCCATATAACATCAGGACAACCTTCAAAAGCTTGACGACACTTCGCAGATATCTCTCCCGAGTAAGACCCTCCACAGAGGAGAACATGACTAAAGATTGTGTGTACGCAATCCCGTGCAACTGCGGAAGGAAATATAAAGGAGAAATAGGCCGCCCCCTTAAGGTGAGGCTTCAAGAACACCAGAAGTCTGTAACACGAGGGGAAGTGGGAAAATCAGGCGTGGCTGACCACATATGGAGAGAGAGGGGTGATCGCCGCTCTCTGTGGGACCAGGTTGAGATCATAGACAAGGAACACCATTGGAAAATTCGTAAACTTAAAGAATCAACACATATGCTTGGCCTAAAAATCTCCTGAGCCGACTAAGCATGAAAATTAATATGGGAACCAGTAATAAGGAATGCCAGAGAAAACCAATAATAACCAAAAAGTTTTCAATATGAGCTCTGGTAAAAAAATGAAATGATAACACCAAAATTGCAATATGAGCACTGGTAAAAATGGTTGCTGAAGACATTAGGTTTATAATACCCAGAAATTCATACACAGATGTCTTCAAGGACACATGGTAGAGTGGATAAAAGAGTTTGTTGGATCCAGTGACATCCCCAAAGAGTGAGAGTTCAATACCCGGTGAAGGCAGTGAAGAACTTTCAGAGGGGAAATTAACAGGAAATAACTGACATCCATTAAACATATTTAATGGAACCAGAACAGTCTACCCCGGCAAGCAAAAATAAAGGGTTAAGTTCAACATTCCAACCACCTATACAAGGCAGGAGCATACAACGGGCGAAACGTTGTGATAAGCGAGGTGACAAAGATGAGGACAATAGTCCGAATAATGTAGATAATTATATCATGTATCTTTACACGGCTATGAATTAAATAAAACGAGGGCTTACAATAGTTACTAAGCTGATCCTATCTTGTGTAGGTTTTAGTCTTTACTGAATTCCTTATTAATGTAGCCTTGTGCCAAACATGGTCAAATAATCCGAATTAAATCAAATGTTTTGTTTGATTTCACTGAATATATGGGATGCAAAAAGAACTTTTTAATTAAAGTTTGACACAATGTAATTTTCAACTTGAATGCCAAATTGCTTCAAACAAAATCCTGACAAGCTTCCCGATATGTAAATGTCTATTATTTTTTTCAATGTCCACATTGATATCAGTATAAAAAAGAATTAAAATTACTTGAAATGAATGATGTCTGGTGATCTTCCCAACCACACACTCAATCAAAAATCGAGTGATTATCAAGTTGAAAACCTACTTATTGCAGCGCAAGGAAATAAGCAAAGAAGACTGTGTGGCGCCAATTATCTTAGAAAGACAGTAATTGACAAGAATATATACGCAATTGCTTTCTATAAACCTGCTATCCAACCAGAGTCATTCAATAAAAGTATCTTCTTTAATAAGGAATCTTTCATCTTTCCAGCAGCCAATCGTTAAAAAATAGATAATTAGGGTAATTTTAGGTTTTTAACTTTTCCTACAGGATGTTAGTCGTACAATTTTAAAAAGTCTAACCTTTTAATTTGATAATTGGCGATGGCTGTAGGCCTTACAGTGTGCGTGTGCGTTTGCATATACGCGTGTTTTCGTATTCGCGTATCAATATTGAAATGTGTGTAAATATAAATATCTGTATGATTATATGTATTTTATTCTAATGTCTTATATAATTCTTTCTCAAACTATCGTTGCTTCCTCTTTATACACACATTATCTATCTATCTATCTATCTTTAAAATGAAAGTTTGGTCGACTCGCCATTATCAAATGTAATATTTTTCTAACCTTATAGTCATTTGGTTAATCAGATCTGCTATCTTCTCTTCTTGGATATTTGAATATGATGCATTAAGAATATGGCAAACGCTATTTTCTTTATGCTCTGTTCCCCTTATTTTACTACTAAAATCATCCCAGACGCATTCAATAAAATATAAATCAAGAGAATGACCGTCTTTTAATGACTTAAATCCTATTAAAAATCAACGACAAGAATTGAAAGTCCGAATAAATCGTCGGTTACCAAAAAAACTTCAAGAATTAGAACGTGTAACCATTGTAGAATGAAAGAAAATCAAAACAAAACAAAAAAAAAGAAAGAAAAATTGTTCAAATCTCATCAAAAACCGTGGTTGAGTCAATCCTTCTTTATGGATCCACGACATGGAG
Source organism: Sepioteuthis lessoniana (assembly GCA_963585895.1). Taxonomy (NCBI): domain Eukaryota; kingdom Metazoa; phylum Mollusca; class Cephalopoda; order Myopsida; family Loliginidae; genus Sepioteuthis; species Sepioteuthis lessoniana. Next base: position 120,322,863 of record OY757914.1, on the reverse strand, counting down.
GCTAACAAAATGCACAGAGAAAAAGCTAGATGGGAACTACACCAGAATTCTACGAGCTATATTGAACAAATCCTAGAAACAACACAACACAAAACAATAGCTATACGGCCACTTACCTCCCATCTCAAAAACTATCCAAGTAAGACGAACAAGACATGCAGGACACTACTAAAGAAGCAAAGATGAGCTAATAAGACGTTCTTATATGGACCCCTATACATGGACATGCCAGTTTGGCCGACCAGCAAAAACTTATTTACCTGCCGGGAGCGATGGATGAAAGGGACCGATGAAGAAAAAGAGAGAGTCAGGGAAATCCGTGCAGTCAGCACGACTTAATGATGATATATGATATATATATAAAGAGAGATTATATACATATAAATATATATATATTCATATATATATATATATATATATATATATATATCACATACATATGTGTGTATGCATGTATGCGTGTGTGTGTGTATGTGTGTGTATGTGTATGTATATGTATGTATGTGTGTGTGTGTGTATTTAACCAAGTGACCTTGTAAGAAATTATATAATAACTACTTAGATTTATTTAAAAGTAAGCGATACACCATTCGTACGATGCTGTCTCTAAATATATTTTGATGTATAAAAAAATGGCGAAGAGACCCTAAAGTGAAATGATTGAGAACTTATGTTTCTAATGAGGAAACCAATCAAAATTTTGCCTGGAAGAAAAATGTAGCATTATAAACTTTCCTAATCTTAACAATCTTTTAAATAAGAGATCAAACGCTAAGGTCTGTGTGAGTGTGTTTGTATATATATATATATATATGTGTGTGTGTGTGTGTGTGTGTGTGTGTGTGCAAAGTATTGATGAGTAGTAAACATTGAAATGAATGAGTGTGAAACAAAACAAATTACCCCGTTATAGAATCCCTGATTGATTCAAACAAAATGCCAGCCTTGATTAGACTTAAATGCCAAGAATTTCAATGTTTTATTTTAGTAGCACTGATGACTAATTAATCTTATAATGGTTTTAATTAGCGTAACGCATTATTGATATCTTGATGAAAGTCACATTGAACAACTAAGTTTTACGCCAAACATTTTTCTTTTTCGAATTCTGAAAGTTATTTAGAAGTTCTGAAATATTTTTATTGATTTTTATTATTTTCAGTTATCTTTAAAAAAAGTTTTTTTTTTCCATCAGATGTTACAGCAAACTTCCCCGTTCGAAAGATTATTCGGTTTTTGTTACTAAGTTAAATGAATACTTAATCGGCAAATATGCTGAACACAGTGGAGTAACTATAATATTTAAAAAAAAACGATAACATTTCAACAAACTCTCTACGGTGAAATGCCCAGTGATTCTGAAGAAAGAATCGAATAACTCTTTGTCAAAAACATATTTTGCTCTGTCGGCTAAGATTAGAATGCATTCACTGTTTATCTTCTCTGTTAAAAAACAAAAACAAAGGGGGTTCTTGGTAGGACATGAAACTGCATCTGGTGATGAGGCAACAGTTCTGGAGCGTAGAGTAATGTAGAGTATCCCTTCATTGCTTTTACTCTCAGGTTCCCTCTGACTCGTTCAGCTAGTACCTGTTAGGGTCCAATTTATGGGCTAAGCAGAATTCACCTGATAGGCTCCTATCTCGAGGCTAAACAGATCTTACCTGTAAGGCCTCCATCTATGGGACAAACAGTTCCATCGGGGCCCCATCTATGGGTCAAATCAATCTGTTTAGAGATCATTTGTATTCGATTGGACCGTGCGCAAAAAAAAAAAGAAAAAACTCCAAAGAAAAAAAAAACATAAACGTACAATAAACGCGATTCACTCGCCTCTGGGCATAACATTACCCTAGATGGGTTGATATGCCGTAAAAATCAGTCAATCGATCAATCATTAATTTGATTGCAAGTCGATGATTGAATCTTATATCCAACAAAATTTGATTTAATTTGGATAATTGATTTTTATACCCAATAATTTTTTTTGCAATTGGATAATTGAATTTAACATCCAACAAAATTTGGTTGCATTCGGATATTTGATCTTTATACCCAAAAAAATATAATCGTAAAAATCTAGTCATCTTATTAATGTCCTCCCACGTTTCGCATCTTTGAAAGATGCCTTTTTAATAAGTACATTTTAAAATGAATCAGAGAATCTGAAAATAAGATAAACTCGAATACAGATAAAAATTCTATTAATTATGTTTAATGAAAAATACCTCCTTGTCTCTGTTATGTGTGTAGACATTATGATTCGCATGAAAGTTGGTCCACAGGAATTGAAAACAAACTATTCATAGCAATTCCTCGACGTTCATCCAAATTGATTCCAAATAAACCAACATAAGATTTCTTGTCAATTTATCACTCCTTAAACAAACTTAAAAAGCAAAAGTATTTTTTAAAGTCCCATCCAAATTCAAAATTCAACAAAATGTTTCTATGAATAATTTTCAAATATTCCAGTTAATCAGAAATAAAATCGAAATTCTGATGAATTGGTAAGAAAATCCTTTTCGGCCATCATTTCATGTGAGTTTAGTGTCAGACATTCATTTGCGAATTCCAGATTTGATTTTTTTTTAATTAATACTTTCTTCAAAATGACGTAAATTGATATCATATATGACGTCACTAATCACAGGAAGATGAAGAAAAATAAATGAAAAAAGAAAAAAAGAAAAAAAGGAGAAAATTGTAGATAATAGTAAAAGGAAGAAATAAAACGAATAGGAAAATAACGATGATAAAGCTGATAATGAGTCCATAACTTTAATTAAGGAAAAACATTAAAAAATCGGTGATATAAACAAAATTCAAAAGAAAACGAGAAAATAGGGAAAAATAATTCAGAAAGTCTCATTCCTTGACGTAGTCATAAGAGTTGGGAATATTGGAAGATACATTAGACCAAAATAGAATGAAATAAATCAAAATCCTAAAATCAAAACAGTTCTGATGCTGGATGACATTTCACTAAGCCAACTGGAAGGCTAACCAGAAAGCATTAGTTTGTGTAGTAACAGTAGTAGTAATAATAATAATAGTAATAATAATAATAATGATAATAATAATAATAATGAGTCGAAAAAGGACGGAAGCGGAAATACACATAGGTTTACTCAGAACAATACTAAAAAAATATCAAATTGGAAAGCGCCAGGGTATGATGAATTACATGGATTCCGGTTCAAGAAATTCACCACCATTCATGTCAGGTTAGCACTCTGAATGACCAGAAGTACATGTACCCGAATGGACGACCAAAGGAAAGATCACATTGATCCAAAAAGATCCCTCAAAGGAACCGTCCCAAACAACTACCAACCTATGATGTGGAAAATACTAACAGCATAAATAAAGGAAAAGATTTATTTCTCGCTAACAAGCCGCGGATTGTTCCCTGAGGAACAGGAAGGATGCTGTAAAGGATCCAGAGGCACAGGAGAGCCACTCTATATTGATCAGCAAATCCTCAATGAGAGCAAGACGAGACGCAAAAATTTAGCAATGGCCTGGATTGACTACAGAAAGGCATATGATATGGTTCCGCAAAGCTGGATAATAAACTACCTCAAAATGTACAAAATATCAGATGAAGTCATAGACTTTAACAAGAAAAGCACGAAAACCTGGAGAGTGGAATTGACTGCAGAAGGGAAAAGCTTAGCAGAAGCGAAGATCCAAAGAGGTATATTCCAAGGAGGTGCACTATCACCATTACTATTTATAACTGCGATGATGTCACTCAACCACCAACTCAGAAAATGCACAGCCGGATACAAACTTAGAAAATCGCAGGAAAAGATCAATCAACGAATGTAAATGGAAGATATCAAACGGTTTGGAAAAAATGAAAGAGAATTTGAAACTTAGATACACGCATTGAGAATATACTGTCAGGATATAGGGATGGCATCTGGCATAGAAAAATGCACCATGCTAGTAATGAAAAGCGGCAAACGATATTTGACGAATGGAATGGAACAACCAAATCAAAAGAAGAAATTAGATTCGCTCGGAGAAAAGGAAGTGTACTAATGCACTTGGGGGATATTAGAAGCTGAAAACCATCAAACAAATGGAAAAGAAAGAAAACAATTGAGAAAGAGGAAGAG